>CAEFZX010022277.1:0-10865 GCA_903066825.1 Alfaro cultratus | reverse complement strand
AGAACTGGAACCATCGATGGAAAAAGGGCAAAACGGGCCGAGACGGACCACAGCCAGGAAATGTCTCCCACTTGGCTCCGTCCAGGAGAATTTCCCTGATTGATAAAAAGTTGTCATTGTTTTTCAGGAGACTGATGAATATTGTTAGTTAGCTGCTGTGATGTGTGGAACATGGCCGCCTCTCTGCCGTGTTCATTGATGGAAACGCCTGCAGCCTGAAGCTCTGCTCACGTTATTCATGTGGTGCTTTGATGCTGATGTTTACAAGATGTGGTGTAACTTTATGGATGATCCACAAAATCATTTGTCTTCATACAATCCTGTGGTTGGTGAAGTGCACAGAGGGGTGTTTAAAAATGGGTTTTTAATATTTTTTATTATTACATTGAAAAAACATTAGGATGTAATCTGCATCTAGTATGACTTAAAAAATGAACTGCTATTGTTACAGTACAGTAATTAGTCCTATTAATATTTATTTGCAAAGATTTTAAAGTCAGTTTTTTCTTGTTGACTTGTGAAATCATAACTACATGTTATTTAATATTCTTTCTTAACACATAAAGAAGATGGTATTTAAATATGTTGAAATCAAAAGTCTTCTTTAAGTAAAACGATTATGATTAAAGTGTTTCTTTAATAGGCCAGGTGTTTTCTTTTATGAAAATGAAGTGAAAGTCACAGACTGGCTGTTCAATGCTGATCTGTATCCACTGGACTCTCATCAGTCCAGATGCATGAATACTGTTGAAGTTTTAACTAACATTCAGCCTGGATGTGTGAAACGGCCCAGAACCAATCCTCTGGTACCAGAACCAGAACCAACCAGTTCAACACTGAAGCTCTGAAGCTCACCGGTTCACTGCCAGTCATGGATGGAGTCCAACAGGAGAACAAAATATTAGATTCAGTTTGTCCAGCTGGTTTACTTCCTGATGTTTAGCGTAAAACAAATCTTTTCTCTGACCTCATGACCTCACACACAAACCAAGCTGTCCTGTCATTCACACAGTAGGTTCTGATGTGTGTGTTGGTCCATGATGTCACTGTTGTTAAATGTTAAGAAAGAATCAAACTTCACTGCACACCAAGATGGAAATATTTTTGTCTCTCCAAACAGAAACTAAAATACATTTATATCATCAGTTTGTACATATATTGACACAATCTGCATCCTAGATCTAATTTATGTGTTTTGTTAATAATAGTTATTGCATAAATGGATCCTTACAGAAGGTTTCTGGTTGCCAGAAGGATCAATTGGACCTTCCAGCTGTCTGCTCACATACAGAACCAACTTCCATTTTCAAAGCAGATTATCTCTTTATCAACAGTTTTTTAAACTACCTGTGGGATCTCAAGTATCCAGGTTTTATAATTAATTATTGGTATTAAACAAAACAATGAAAAGTTCTTTCTGATTTATGTTTCTTCTGCTGTGGCATTAAATGCAGCTTTTGTTATGAAGGTCTCTGCTTCAGGCCGAGGAACCGGACCGAACCGGACCGAGGAACCAGCAGGTGGTTCTGCTGGGACCCAGAACCACACATTGACATAACTGGACCTTTTTGAAACAGGGAACTGGAGCTGAGTCTTTAATCCAGTCAGTAGTGGATCTAATCCACATTTTGTTCAGGAGAAGTCAGAGGAAGGTCCAGAACCCAGAACCGGTCCTGGTGGTCATCCATCCAGGTAACGGGTCGGGTTCTTCCTGGATTTTATAATAAGTTATTCTGAATCAACACTAAATATAAATGTTCAGTTCCTGTACATTTTTGGAAATAAATTTTCTTGCACTATTGAGATGAAGAGTTTCAGACAGATGACATTTATGCTGAATAATATTCTATAAACTCAAAACTAAAATAAACAATGAGGCTTAGAGTTTCTGGGCTTTTATTGGCTCCTTTGTTTCCTGACAAAAATGACGTCACCGCTATAGACAGAGCAGCCAATCAGAGCCCAGGGCAGCTGGTCTCTATGGTAACGACGGATTGTTTGGAGCAGAGCGGCGTCGGACTGAAGCTGAGAACAAACTGGTTGAACTGGGAGAACTGGAGGAGAAACTGGTGAGTCCGAGCCGCTGGTTGGTTCATTGGTTGTTTGTTTGTGTCGCTGCGCGCGCAGCCGCGGCTGCTGCTTCCTGTTCCAGAGATAAACATCCGAGTTTCAGGGCGCCACACCTGGAGCAGACCTTCACAATAAAAGCACGGAACACTGAGGCCAGTTCCTCCTTCTGACCAGCAGGTGGCGCCGTTTGTCCGCCCAGGAGACAATCCCAACATTTCTGATCCAAGTTCTGATGGTTCTGGATTTAATCTGGGTCTGATCTGACCTGATGCTTTATCAATAAAACTGATATTATTATTGATACTTTATTAATGCTGACACATTAAAAGAGAAGAATTTATGGTTTAAAAGCCGGAAAAGAAAAAAAATCTAATTATATTTTGTTGTTTCTTGATTGAAAAATAAAAAGACAAAATTTCATTCTGTCATAAAAAGAATTGGCTTTATGACAACCAGAACCAGAACCAGAACTCTTTCAACAGGCGTCCATCCAGGAACTGTTTCTGGAGACAGACATGTCTGTGATGAACCCGTCCTCTGGTACCAGAACTAGAACCGACCCTCTGGTACCAGAACTAGAACCAATCCTCTGGTACCAGAACTAGAACCAATCCTCTGGTACCAGAACCAGAACCGACCCTCTGGTACTAGAACTAGAACCGACCCTCTGGTACCAGAACTAGAACCAATCCTCTGGTACCAGAACCAGAACCGACTCTCTGGTACCAGAACCAGAACCAATCTTCTGGTACCAGAACCGACCCTCTGGTACCAGAACCGACCCTCTCTGTGTCGCTGTCAGTCATGGCAGGAACGTCCAGACACGACCGAGCGATGGCCCAGAAGGCCAAGCAGCAGCTGTCGGAATGTTCTGACCCGGTGGAGCGGCTCCGGCTCCAGTGTCTGACCCGAGGCTCGTCTGGGATCAAAGGACTGGGCAGGTAAGCTCCGCCCACCTCGGTTCTGAACCGGGTCAGAACCGGGTCACAGTGGCTCTCAGATGCAGAAACATCAAAGTTTGGTCGGATCAGATCCAGAAGAAACGTTTCTTCAACCCGCCTGGAACCAGAGAGAAGAAACGAGAAAGCGACGACAAGCACAAGAAAAAACATAAAAAAAATATGTTTATAAAACAATTATAACTAAAGTTAAAACTAATAAACTTCATAAAGAAACTGAAACATTGATAAAAGGTTTTAACGTCTCTGCAGGTTCAGTACAATCAAAACTGACCTAAAACACCACCAGTACTTTAGTTACTGCAGTACTCTGATTACTCCAGTAGTACTCTGATTACTCCAGTAGTACTCTGATTGCTCCAGTAGTGCCCTGATTACTCCAGTAGTAGTCTGATTACTCCAGTAGTACTCTGATTACTCCAGTAGTGCCCTGATTACTCCAGTAGTACTCTGATTGCTCCAGTAGTACTCTGATTGCTCCAGTAGTGCCCTGATTACTCCAATAGTACTCTGATTACTCCAGCAGTGCTCTGATTACTCCAGTAGTGCTCTGATTACTCCAGTAGTGCTCTGATTACTCCAGTAGTAGTCTGATTACTCCAGTAGTGCTCTGATTACTCCAATAGTAGTCTGATTACTCCAGTAGTGCTCTGATTACTCCAGTATTCGTACTGAGTTCTGTGTCTGCAGTAGTCATGCTGTGGGCTGTGCTGACTCGGCTTTGCTGCAGGATGTTGTTGTTTTTGTCGTTCTGTTGCTGTTGGTGGTTTCCAGCTGCTGATCTCAGGTCTGTGGTACTCTGAGCTCATTTACTACATCCGATCAGCAGTTTTGATCGTAGTTTCTCGGTTCGGCTCTAAATGTGTCGTCAGGCTGAGAACTAGAAACCACAAACACAAACAGTAACAGTTTTTTAAAAAGTCTTTTTACTTCCTGTGTTTCTGTTCTCAGTTTTAGTTTTAGTGAGAATCTGTCAACAAATCTGGAGATGTTTTTAAAAAATGTACAAACTTTTAGTTCAGCAGTTTGTAGTTTCAGATCATTTTATCTGTGATCAGTTTCTGTAGGGAGTTTTCCCCAACATGGAGGAAGCCTCTGTTTGTGGTGCATGTAGCTGTGATGTGTGGTGGCCAGTAGGGGGCGGTGTGGCTCCAACAGTCTGCTTCCTGTCAGGACCTTCAGGATCATGGACGACAACCAGAGCCGCTCCCTGGACTTCAAGGAGTTCCAGAAGGGCCTGAACGACTACGGGCTGCTGATCGAGAAGGACGAGGCCTCCGCCTTGTTCTGCCACTTCGACCGCGACGGCAGCGGCTCCATCGACTTTGACGAGTTCCTCATCACCCTGAGGGTAAACCAGTAAACCCAGTAACACCAGTATCACCAGGCAGAAACATCTATCAGAAAAACATGTTTAATGATTTTAAATGAAGACCTGTCCTGGTCTCTTTGGTCTCCAGTCTTTGGTTTTAATTGTCCGGCTGCTCGGTGAATCCCAGTGTCTATTCTGACCTCAGAACCAACTGGTTCCACTGGTTTAGCTTGAACTCGTCCCTCTGTCCTGCAGCCTCCCATGTCCACGTCCAGGAAGGAGGTGGTGATGGAGGCGTTCAGGAAGCTGGATAGGACCGGAGACGGCGTGATCACCGTGGATGACCTGAGGGGCGTCTACAACGCCAAGCACCACCCAAAGTACCAGAACGGGGAGTGGACCGAGGAGCAGGTGTTCCGGACCTTCCTGGACAGCTTCGACTCGCCGTACGAGAAAGACGGGAAGGTATGGAAATGATTCTGTGGTTCAGGTTCTGACGGTCAGAAACATGCAGGAGCAGACGGGATGAATCCATGTCCTAGTGCTGATATATTCATGTTCTGGTCGTTTTGGTCGTTGGTCCATTTGAAGGGGATCAGAGAAAATATTGGATGTTTTAAACCACAGTTCAATCTCCCACCATCAGGTGATCTTCTTGGTGCTAGCATTAGCATTAGCATTAGCTAGCTATGTCTGCTGGTGGGGATGGCTGTGGGTCTCCTGCTCTGTGCTGTACGTTGGAACAATCCGACGTTTGGACCAGAACCAGACAGAATGCTCAGTTTGGTTCTGGACCAGTGGAGCTGGTTCTGATTCGGTTCTGGTAGACGACTTCACCCCTTAGCAGAACTTTCCTGGATCCAGCAGGACGATCCAGTTCCTTGGTTCCATGTCCAGTTTTTTTTATTATTTTTCTACACATTAAGACACTAAAACCCAAAGGTCAAAGGTCAGGACTTCCTCCTGACCTTTGGGTCTCAGAAACTTTACCTTCCTGTATTTTACCTGTGGTTCAGTCAGTAAGATGATGTCTACATTGATCTACTCCGGGTTTCTCCAGTTTTCTCTCGGTTTGGTCCGGAGAACGTTGGCCAGAACCAGTTCTGGACCCGCTCCTCTTCCTCACTGACCGTCTTCATCCTCTGACCTCCAGGTGAGCAAAGAGGAATTCCTGAACTACTACAGCGGCGTCAGCGCCTCCATCGACAGCGACGCCTACTTCATCCTGATGATGAGGAACGCCTGGAAGCTCTGACGCCGCAAGAATTATGGCTGCTTTACATTCATGTTTTACAGTGATCTCTATTTATAATGATATTCATGTTTTACAGTGATCTCTATTTATAATAATAATCATGATGTTAATATTTTTAATGGTTTTAATGGTTTATGGTAATCACTGATATCAAATTATTGATTTCCATCTTTAGGATGTGAAGTTTTACTTCAACATTTCGACAGAAACTTTTCATAATAATTTTTTACTTTATTGTTCATAATCAATAACTGGTTAATGACGGTTAAATAAAGGTCCTAGTTCAAACCTGGCAGTATGTACAGAACATTAATAGACAAAGCGGAGCCGTACATTCTGGTCTGGATGCTCGTGACGTTTGGACCGGGTCGGATTTTACAGGAGCAGCGCCGACCCGACCCGACCACAATCAGAACAAACAGGTCGCCATGGCAACAGGAAGTCCCCACTCGGCACGCGACGCGTTCGAGTGCCGCAGGGGAAACGAGACTCTGTAGCAGCAGCAGGTTCTGGACGGGTCCGGATGGGAGCAGCTTCCAAAGAACTTCTCTGATGTTTCCATAAGTTCTGCTGCTGTTAGGAACCAGAACCCAAATAGAACCGGGTCAAACAACAGAACATGTAGAACTCTGAAGGTTCTGGAGGCTGAACATGACAGGCAACCAGACGGTTTCCATGGAAACGACCTTTATGATCACTTCAACCCAGTCTGTACTGTGATTGGCTTCTGACCTGGTTCTGACCCAAATGATTGGACTGAATGATGACTCTTTGGTTCCTTCAGATGTCCTTCGATCTGAACTGAACGGATCAGAACCACAGGAACCGTTTTGGGTCTCGGTTCTGTTGGGTTTGGGTGCTTTGGTTCTTCTGATGGGTCAGTTCCATTAGGAGGTTCTGGTGCCGGATGAAGGATGTCCATCAGAACCTTCTGGTTGGTTCTGATCGGGTCTCTGAGGTTCCCTGCTGAGATCTGAAACGTTTGTGAACTTTGGGTCCAGAACCACCGGAACGGGTCAAATGGACCGCCTGGTTCTGGTTCTGCTGCCACCAACAGAACCTTCTGGTTTAACTGAGCTTCATAGAGAACCAAAGTCCATTTGGATCTACAGCAGAACCTGTGAAAGTATCAGAACCGGTTTGATCCAAATGTTCAGAACCAGAACCAGCAGGAGGTTCGATCTGAGACAGAAACTATGTACCAGCATGAAGCCGTAACAACAGGATCTGATTATGATAATGATGATAATAAAAATGATAATAATGATGATAATAATGACGATAATAATGATAATAACATGAGCGTAAAGCCATAATAACAGAATAAATTTGTCAGAATGATCTTGTGATTTTATTAAAGTTCCTCCATTTAAAGTTTTTTTTTAAAATCTTTGTGTTAAATCAGGAACATCTTTATGGGTTTTATGAATAATGAAATGTTTCATGTTTCGTCACATCAGATTATCAGTGAGTCGTTCACATCTGACAACATCTCAGCTTTTTCTCTTAGTTTTATGTTTTTATTCTGATAATATTATGACTTCATTCTCCAAATAAAATGATATATTATCAAACTGATAAAATCGTTTCCTGAGCCAATCAGGGACAGTCAGAGGAGAAGATGGGCTCTGATTGGCTGCCGTCGACCATGTGACTCGTCCTGTTAGTGTGAATGTGAGCGCTGGGACCAGTAAGGGGAACTGGTTGTTCTCAGGTTCTGGAGGACTGGGATCCCACTGACCAGGTCCATTCAGGAAGCAGCAATATGAGGTCAAAGGTCAAATACTGAGAGGAGCCCTGAAGAATGAACAGAGATGCTTGAGGAAGGGTCAAAGGTCTCATGAGTCCAGCAGAGGCTTTGGGCGTCAGATCTGAAGGACAGATGAGACGTTGGTCGTCCAGCTGGTGGCGCTGTGCTACTGGCTCTGGTAGAAGCTGGACATGGTGACGTAGGCTTCCTCCTGTCCCGGGCCGCCGCGCCGGGCCAGGAGGTTCTGGGACTCGTCTTCACGCCGCGGGATGTCGACGGGGGACGGGGCGTTGCTGGGGACGCCGTCCGAGCAGCTCAGCAGCGCCGAGACCTCCAGCTCCACGGTGCCAGCACTGCTGGCGGTGCTGTGGGAGGACCAGGACCCGGATCCGGACCCAGATCCGGTCCCAGTCCCGGCGGGCCTCCTGTGTGGCTCCGCCTCCTCCGCTTGCGGCTTCTCCAGCGGCAGGACTCGCAGGGAGCTGAAGACTTCGTGGTGCAGGTCCAGCAGCAGACCCTGGGGGGCAGCAGACGGTTAGACGGGTTCTGGTGTGAGCAGAACCTGCTGGTTCAGAAAGTCACCTTGTTCGGTTTGCAGATCTGGACCAGCGCCTGCTTGGGGTGCGGGATGTTGGGCCACATGTAGGAGACGATCCTGAGAGAAACAGGAAGTTAGGAACCAGAGACACACCCGAAGCTCCGGCTGGACTTGGGGTCCTACCCCGTCTTCCAGACGACGACGACGCTGCACAGAACCACCAGCGCCGACACCAAGCTCAGGACCAGTCCAGAGACGGGCCGCTGCATCTCATGTGGACTCGGCGGCTTCTCCTCTGCTGAGGGACAGGAAATGATGTCAGCGGCTGCGACTCAGAGCTCTCGGCCGCCGGAGGTCCGATGTTCTCACCGGGCGGCGTGTGGAAGGAGAACACGGGGCTCCAGGCGCTCCAGGTTCCCTGCAGAACGCCGACAGGGACGGACCGGACCCTGACCCGGTACTCAGAGTCCTGACGGAGGTGCTGTCGGTCCATCTGCAGGAAGTCCTTAGACGAGACGTTCTGGGTCTGCGGGATGAGATCAGCGGGAGGTCAAACATGCAGCAGAGGTCAGAGGTCAGAGGTCAGAGTCTCTGCTAGCGCTGAGGGCCGTACCATGTTGCTGCTGTCGGTCCACAGGTTGAGCTGGAAGATCTGGGTGTTCAGGTTCAGGTAATCTTTGCTGTAGGGGATCTGGAAGTGGATCACAGCCCGGTTCATCACCGGATCCATCGTCACGTTGAGGATCCACGGAGTCCTGGGCTTCACTGGAACACAGAGCAGCAGCTTCTGAAAAACATCCACACCCTGCTGGCAATGTCACTCTGCTCCCATTAGGGTCAAGGTCACGACATTTGACCCCAGAGGAACCGGATTCACCAGGTCAACAGTCAGAATCTCTTCGTCCTCCTTTTGAATGAATATTAATTATTTGCTTTTCGTGTCTGAATGTCCTGCGGTGGACCGGTGACCTGTCCAGGTGACCCCGCCCATTGACCTTTGACCTGAGCTAACATTAGCATTTTAGCTAATTTGACCTGAAAGTTAAAGTGAACTTTCTGGATGGTCTGAGTTAATGTTACCCAACATGCAGGTGTAAGAAAATCTGACTTTAGCATACTAGCTAACATTAGCATTTAGCTCTTGTTAGCTTAAATGCTAATATATCTGCACTGTGGAGTTTTAGGTCATTTCTGTTTTCAAGTTTTAGATATTTAAACATGTGATCAGCGTTTTAATCTGTTTAGTGTTTGATTTAAAGTTTCTTCTTGTTCACTATTTGTTTTGGTTTTTAATTTCATTTCTGAAAGTTTTCCTCACAAACATTCAGTCGTTTTCTTTTTCACAGGAAATGATTCTTTATGTTTCTGCATGTTTGAAATAAATAAAATATTTCATTTTTTGTGACGAACAACAGAACTATAGCCTGGAAGGAAAACGAGTTTAAAAGTTTTAAACATTTAAATCTGAAAAGTGTGGGGGGCCTGCGTGAGGGAAACGCTGAAGCAGCTCTGGTTTCTGCTTCAGGGTGTCGGAGTAAAGGGGTTAGGATATGAAACTCTTTCACCTCGATGCTGAGACTCGTGAATCGTTTGCGGCGTTGTGGGCCAGATCGGTTCTGGACTCACCGATCTTCTGCAGCAGGACGACGGCCGACAGCTGACCTCCTCCCCGCCGCTGGACCGTCACGTTGGCGACGGCCACCGGACACAGACCGCTGACCGTGTCTCCGTGAGCCCGCACACATTTCTCCTCCGTCCTCTGGTTCTGCCTCCTCACCTGGCTGCAGAGAGGAGCAGAAGGTTCTGTCAGGTTCTGTCGCTGGGTTCCATCAGGAGGAGCCGGAGCAGAGAGCCTTACCAGACGATCATCTTGTCGATGGTGTCTCTGTCTCCGTCCTCGTCGTCCTCGTCTCCACGGAGTCCCAGCAGCTGGCAGGTCAGGCTGTTGGCCCAGACGCTGACATGAGAGCTGCAGCTGAGGCTCGGTTCTAGCAGGAAGCAGAACCACAACCACAGACAGCAGGGGACCAGTCAAAGTTCTGCCTCAACCAGCCAGTTATTTATGTTCAGCAGCTTTTCGTCATAAAACATCGAAACCAGAAACAAACGATTCACTGAACAAATCAAACACTTTGATCTTCTGATCAGCTGCTCAGGGTTTCGGCTGTTTTTCAGTTTGTTCCACATCAGATGGAGGCTGAAAGCTGGAACCAGAACCAGAACCAGAACCAGAACCAGAGTTTCTCTCAGGTCCTTCCTACTGCAGACAGCAGAGATGTTCCTGTGTGTTTCTGACCAGCAGTCTGGTTCTGCTCCGTTCTGTTTGGGCCGGCCGGGTCCAGTGGGTCTCACCTGAGTCCGGGTCGCGGTCCCCGCTCTGGGCCTGGCTCCCGGCCGCCTGCAGCAGCAGCAGCAGCAGGACGCTCGTCCAGCCAGGCAGCATCGTCTCCATGCAGCAGCAGCACTAACTCACCTGTTCTCCGCTCGCCCTGAACTGCTGCGGCGCAGCAGCGTTCAGCAGCAGCAGCAGCAGGCGGGGGAGGGGCCAGCCGGCAGAGGAAGGAGGGAGGCGGCGTCGGGTTCATGAGGTTTCAGCTACAGGAAGTTTGAGAAAACATCTTGATAAGCAGGAGGCTGATTGGCCAGCAGAGCAGCTTCTCTTCCTGCTGCAGCCAGAGATGCTGTGCTGCAGCACATGAAGGGTCAGGGTGAAAGTCCCTGATCCTCAGCTGAAAGCAGAACTCATCGTCTGGTTTCCCCTCTGCAGCCTGGAGGGATGCAGCTGCAGCAAGGTCCCAGGGGTCAGAGGTCAGACAGCAGGCAGCTGCAGCAGAACCTAATGGAAATGAATTCATGTCGATCAGAACCAGCAATAGCAGCTGGTGGTCACATGATGCCATTGGTACAGACCACAGAACTATCAGCTGCAGCAATCAGAACCTGCAGCAGAACCGGCTCGGAGCCCGACCCGACCCGACCCG
>CAEFZX010022276.1:0-18477 GCA_903066825.1 Alfaro cultratus | reverse complement strand
CTAGACCGTTGAGGCCTGTTCTGGACTCTCTCTGCCCTTATCTAGACCGTTGAGGCCTGTTCTGGACTCTCTCTGCCCTTATCTAGACCGTTAAGGCCTGTTCTGGACTCTCTTTGCCCTTATCTAGACCGTTTAGGCCTGTTCTGGACTCTGTCGGACCTATGTGTCCTGGTCCAATCCGTTGCTGACCCACTCTGTACTCACCCATGTTGAGGGTTACAGTGATGATGTTGAGCGACATGGTGGAGTCAGTGACGCTGCTGAAAGACGCCGACTGACGGACAGACGGATAGAGGCAGGCAGAGAGGGAGACAGGTGGACAGAGAGACAGGACAGGAAGATGAGGGACACGTCAGTGACAGGAAGTCCAGATGGAAACAGCCGCCCTGCATCAGGCGTCATAAAGACACACTTACACAGATAACCAGGACCTCACAGTGTGTGTGTGTGTGTGTGTGTGTGTGTGTGTGTGTGTGTGTGTGTGTGTGTGTGTGTGTGTGTGTGTGTGTGTGTGAGTGTGTGTGTGTGTGTGGGTGTGTGTGGTTACCTTTTCCATCCGTGGAGTTTTTGGTTTTCGGTGGCGGCGCCGCTGTCGCCTGATGAGTCTCGGCGAGGAGCTGCTCTGGCCTGTTGATTGGCTGAACCTGGTGTGACATCACAGACAGAATCTGATTGGTCAGAAAAGCACAAGTCTAAAAACGCAACAAAGACTTTAAAGAAATATAAAATCAAAAAATCCTAATTAAAACATGTATTTGAAGCAGATGGTAAAATTAATCAAAGATGAATAAAAGTAAAAGCTTTTTAAAAGGATAAACAGACAAATCTATAAACATAGTTGAGCCCCAATTATTCACTGGTTTTTCTATCTGTGGAAAATTTGCTCATTTTTCTCCCAGTAGTCAGAGATTTAACAAAAAGTTGCTATAATGTCATAAAAATACGTTTGAAACTTGGAAGGATCACATCAATAAATAAAATAATGAAAAGTTTTAACTATTAAAATGGAATAGCATGAATAAAAAAAATCTAAATACCAATAATTATTTAAAAAAAATAATTAGGTTTTAAAAAACTAATTTCTAATTTGGGAAACATTACAAACCTACTTACCTGTCAGAAATGAATCACTTTTAATAAAAAATCAACACTTTTCCAACAGAGAGAGGAAAATCTGACTTTACAAATAATTAAATAAAAAACTGCAAACCTGCTTAAAAATTACAAAAAGATTTAAAATGTTTGTGTAAAGATTGTAAATCTGGCAGCAGGTGGAGTCCATCACTGATGGAAATCAGAGTCTAAATGAAGAAATCGATCAGGAACACATTATTTCTGCTCTCAGATCAGCTGGGATGGCTTTATCTGCAGCACAATACAAGAGGCAGCGCTGGTCACATGACACACAGCAGCCAATCAGAGCCCAGGGCGTGAACAGGTTTACTGGGGCAGAAAAAATGACCTGCAGGCAGGTGAATGTGTGTCAGAGACACGGGCCAATCACAGCCAGAGCTGCTGCTGAGGTCACTGGGTCACATGACACAGCCTTTAAAGGAGCAGTGCGTGTTTTTACGCTCACAGAACCAGAACCACGGGAAGAGTTCGGGTTCTGACTTCAACAGGTTGACGAGCCTGATGCCGCTGCAGCAAATGCACCGCGATGCATTCAGGGACACGCCCATAACTGGAAATGCTCCAGACTGACGAATAGCATTACGCTACTGTGAAAACGTATTAGCTTCTTTTTATCAAACTTTGTTTCAGATCATCAAATAAAACAGTAAACAAAACAATTTGTTCACGATTAAAAAAAAAAAAAACATTCAAAAAGTGTCAAAGTAAACAAAACACAGCGTTTGAAGTGGCCTAGTCAAACCCTGGGTCTAAATATGATTTAAAAAGTCACTTAAAAAAAACTCCTCAGATTGTCTTTTATGGAGCTCAACATTTTTCTGAAACATTTAAGTAATGAAAACAACAAAAGAACCTTTGAAATCTGCCAGGGGGCAAATCCTTTTTTCCAGCTCAGTTTGTTCTGTTGGCTCTGTGGGTAAATCGCTCCTTCTGCCAACACCCACAATCAGTTAAAACGCTTCATCCGCAGAAAGCAGTAATCCAGGCAACTTCACACACAGGAAAATGGGAGCCAAACCAGACCTTTTCACAGCAGTCTGAACCATCATAACGCATTTTATCTGACGCTGACGTGAGACATGCGTCATAATTCTGCACCAAAAACAGCCAGAGGGTAAATCTGGAAATAAACAATGACTGAAAATTATAATAATCAAGTGATGAAAGCAGTCTGGATTAGGATTAGGGCCATAAAAAAAAAAAAAAAATCAGACATTTTTTTTTTTACTTTAGTTTTCTCAGGAAAAAAGCCAGAATGTGGAGTTAAAGTCAAAATTTTCAGAAAAAAAAGTCAAGATTTGCATAGAAAAGTCAAAATTCTCAGATTAAAGTCCAAATGTTGAGATCAAAGTGAGAATTCTCATAAAAAAAACTCAAAATTGATAAAAAAAAAAAAAAAGTTCTGAGAAAAAAGTTGTAATTTTTTTTAAATTTTTGGCACTAACCCTCTTCCATACAACCCACTGCATAATTGAGAGATAAGACATATTACAATACAATAACTATGTAATTTCCACCTTGAACCGCCTGAAACCTGCTGCACAAATAAACTTGATTGATTTTCTAGCTTTAGAGCGCCGCCCATTTCAATGCCACCCTGGGTAACCGCCCCAGCCTGGTTTTAAGTTTTGCTGGTCGGCAGGTGGACTCAGAACCGGACCAGAACTGTTTGGGTCTGACCTTCCTCCAGAGTCTTCCTCAGACGAGCAGAAGCTGGTCGTCTCTAACTCGCTGCTCTGCTGATTGGACGAGCTGTCGCCGCCGGCTGGCCCCGCCCCCTTCTGGTTGGCCGCCAGGTGGGCGTGTCCGTTCAGGTGGCCTCCTGTATGCGGGCGGCAGCCAATCAGAAACAGCTGGAAGAATTCGGTTTGATTCAGTTAAAGATCTTACCATCTCTCCGCCGCTGGTTCTCTGAAGATGGAGCGGGCGATTTGACCTCTGACCCCTGCAGGTCATCGTGGCAGACGGCTGCAGCGCTGAAGCGGACAATACATCACATCTTGTCAACGCGCGGTCGCATCAGCATGACTGGAGCTTAATCTGTGTAGAAACTCACTGGAAGGATGGCGGCCTGGAGTCGCCGATGCCGCCGGTCCTCTCGATGGGGGGCGGAGCCAAGCTGGAGGGCGTGGCCACAGAGGGCGAGTCCGATCCCCTGAAGTCCGGAGGACAGGCGTCTGAAGACACCACCTGCAGAGAAGAAGACAGGATCTTAGAGACACCGGGACAGTCCAGGTGTCTCATCAGGTCCAAATGAGACAGTCATGAAAAAATAAGGACATATTCAGACTTAGATATTAAATAAAATGTAATTATAATGTATAATGCATAATACGGTGATCCTGACTGTTGAAGTGACGTCTACGCCATGGTGAGATCTACAGAGAAGCCGTCAGGAAGAATTTCTGGTCTGGTAAAAAGTTTAAAGGTCTCAGTAGAATCTGGAATCAACCGTTTCAACGTGGGACAAACCTACAAGTGTTTGACCTTCCAAATGTCCTCCAACATGTCCAGGTCTGGCTAAAACCACACAGCAAGATGCTAGCAGCCTGGTTAGCAGCTGGACACACTGATGCTAGTCTGCTAACAACAGAGCTAATTTAGTGATTAGCACTTTAGCTAACTTTGAATATGCTTAGCGCACTTAGCTTCCCCTAAATTCATATTGCCAGAGAAATTTACTCGTCTGTTTTCTAAATTTTCAGTTGTACAAAGTTCAAAATCTGTGTTGAACTTTTGGTTATATTCATGCTTTTATTTTGAAATCTGTTTACGCAGCAGTTCCATTTCCTCTCCTGGCATTCTCCACCTGTAATGCGGTGCAGGTGTTGGTGGATGCATAAAGTTTATGATTAGCTTAGCTAACTTTTCAACTAGCAACGCCCTCTACTGGTGAGATTCAGAGAACTGGACGTCCAACGGACATCCTGATGTTTTCATGACTGATCGTCCATCTGAGAGGTTCTGAGCGGTTCTGACCCAACAGACGACCCGTCCGTTGACACAAGGCAGCCGAGCTTCATCGTCACTGATCTCTTCTTTCACCACCCTGAAACACACCATCGTCGTCATCATCATCATCATCATCATCATCATCATCATCATCATCATCATCATCACTGTGATCATCATCATCACCACTACGAGCATGATGTCATAACTAGAGGTGTAGCAAGATATGATGATATGAAAACATCCTGAATATATCTGCCATCTCGTCTGATTAAGTTGTAGTAAAATCTAAGGGTGTCCTAAGCACTTTAGCAATTTGATAACTTTGAAAATATTCCCGCCAGCAGCCAGTGTAGTCCGCTTTAATTCAACTCTGGCTAATTAGTCCAGAAAGTCCGGTTCGCTTGCGGAGGTGTGAATGCACAACCAAACCAAAGGAGCTAACTCTGGTCCTCCAAACCTTGGTCTGGAGGTTTGGAGGTTTAGAGACACTCTAAACCTCTGGTTCGGTTTAGAGTGCTAACTCTGGCTAACTCTGGTTCGGTTTGAAAGCATGCATTGTGGGTAAAAACAACCAAAGGAAACGCGCTAGCGGGAGAAATAGTTTGTGATCTTTAGCCAAAGACAAAAGACAACCTCTAGAATCTGACGCCTCTCCATTTTTGTTTCCAGTTTGTGAAGAGCGAAGTTACGCTCAGAGTCTTCAGAAGTTTTTGTCATTTCCTGCAGTGGTTCTTGTTACAGCGCCCCCAGAGGCCAGGAAGGGAACAGGTTGCTCAAAGGGTTTGGTTGGCTTGACTCAGTTTGGTTCCCAATCGAACCGAGTCTTTCGGACTATCAGGTGGGAAAACAGGAGCAAAAAATCATTTTTGACAGACGAGGAATCAAACATTCATCCCTTTTTTATCTGTTTTGTAGTTTAAATTTGATCTTTGGAAGCAATAATTCTCATCTCGTTCTTGTTCATTGTTTTTTAAATTGCTACACCTTGAGTCATAAGATTATCATCATCCTCATCATCATCAGAGGGAATATTAAAGCTTTTGTTTTCATCACAGTTACATAATCACAGCTGCATGAGGAGGATTATATAAACAATCAGATCATAAACAAACAAACAAAGCCTCCCTACTGATTCATACATGTGTTTATCAGCTCTTTCTCTTGTTTTCATGATTATTGATCACTGATCATGTGACTGAATCGCCTCCCCCCGCTGGAACACGTGACCTTTGATGCTCAATAAACCCATCTGGATCTGTGTCATCTTCCTGATGGAGGCGTCAGTCACGTGACTCACCCGAAGTCATCATCCACGGACTTGAAGAAGAATTTGGCGTGAGGTCTGTTCAGCACCTGCTTGAAGTCGGCCAGGGTGACGCGCTGCGCGGGCACGCCGATCCGGATCAGGTAGGGGGTCTCCTGGTCCTCCAGGTGGTAGATGACCCGGGTCTCCTCCGCCATGCTGGCCCCTAGGAGCCCCGCACGCGCTTCGACGGGGATGCTGAGACACACCTGCGCGCGCCGCGTGAAGCTCCGGAGGTCTGGTCACGTGACGCCTCACCTGCGCGCTCCCCCCGCCCCCACCTCCAGGAGCTGAGCTGGTCCCAGGCCGGTTCCGGTCCAGATGTGTCGGTCCAGCTGCAGAGGGGCTCCGATGATGCGTTCCTCCTGATAGTCAACACTGCACGCGTTAAAACACGCAACTTCCGGTGATGGGCTTCAAAATAAAAGTCGCCCAGGTGAAGTGAAGCCTAAAGAACCCAAATAAAATAATTTTGTTGAAGTTGTTCTATTGGAATTAGAAAAATTTAGACGGGTTTATTTATTAAAAATAAATATTTTGCTGTTTATGTTTAATATTTCTTAATGAAACGACTGACATATTTGTTTGTTTTTCCAGAAGTCTGAAGTAAAGTTCATCTGATGTTTCAGCACCAGAAACGTTCGATGGCATTTTAGGGAAAGAAGAGAGTAAATTTACACCAAAACCCTCAAATTTTCCAGGAGGAAAAAATGGTAGATTTCTGAGTGAAAAAATCTCAGAAATTTTCTAGAAAAAAAAAAGTTTCTAGGTTAGAAATGTTCTCAGATCCAAAAGTTTAAAATTTGCAAGATAAAAAAACTCTCACATTTTGAGATTAGTCAAAATTTGACATTTGGAAAGTAATGAGTTTCAGAAGTTTAAAAATTTTGACTTTTGAAATCCAGAAAATAGTTTTCTTTGGAAATATACTCCGTTTTTATCCTTGTCTATATCAGACCTGATACATCGTCAGTTCTGTAGTTCAGTTAAAGTTATAAAGATTATGTCCAGAACTTTAAAATTTGTTCCATTTATGGCACAAAAGCAAAAAATTATAATTTCAGACATGAAACACAAACCGTATCTGATTCAGATTTATCTTCAACCCAATTACAAAATGTTCCATGTAAGCAAAAAAAGGTTGGTCAAATAAAAAAACAGTTCTAGACAGTTAAAAGATTCAAAAGGTTTTCTGTTTGTTCACAATAAAAGAGAAATAAAAACGTCAAATCTCCTGAGGCAGTTGAACACGATTCAAGGCTTTTATTGTGAAAGCAAAGCCACCAACTTCCTGTGTGTTAAATAATAAAACCTTCAGACATCAAAGATCCCGTTAAACATGTCAGACCTTACATTTCCTGTCTGACTTCAAAATAAAAGCAGGAAATTAAAGGATCCCTTCAAAATAAATAAATCTGTTTCCTGAAAGTTAAAGATTTTCTTAAAAAAAATAACAAGATGATTTTTTTTAATTTTATTTTCGATAGAGGAAAACATAATAAATAGAATAATTACCCGTCAGCAGAGTAAAGCTGGTTGATAATCAATACAGATTATTGGTCATGTGATCAGGTTTCATTTCAATTCAGCTATTTGAATTAGAGACGTTTTATTGTGGCGGTGCGTTCAGGGTCTGCAGGTTCCTGAGGATCTGGCTGGACCGGGTCCAGTTAGCGGGTTTGTTTCACAGTGAGGCGATAAGGCCGCTCCGGTGTTCAGGTTCGGTTCTGGTTCTGGATCAGGATCAGAATCCAGTCCAGGTTCCTCAAACCGAGGAGAAGGGAAATCTGTCGTATTGTTTTCATGAAGTTGTAGAATGTTCTGCTGTTTGCAGACATGATGAAGGAAACTGTTCTGGTTCTGACCCATTGGGGCCCCTGGGGGCCAGGATGGCCGTCATGCCGACACATTAACGTCCCTGAGCGTCACCGCCGTCCCGGCGGTGGAGGTCGTCGTCGTGGCAGCAGGGCTTTGCAGCGGCGAGCCGGAGGGGGCGGAGCCAGTCAGGATGGGCGGAACCGGGCCGCTCTGATTGGCCGAAGCCGAGCTGCTGGGGAACAGAATCAGCTGCAGCGTCCGTCGCAGGTTGGGATGCAGGCGGCGCTGCGTCTGGTAGAAGATCTCCACGGCAACGCATTTCATCACCCCGGCAACCAGGTCCTCATAGAGCGGCACGGTGTACATCCTGGAGGTCTGCAGGAAGGAAAAACCAAAACACGTCCTGATAGTTACTGAAGCTCCGATGCAGGTTTAGCGCTGCAGCGTTTCAGTGAGGTTTGCCATAATTTGTCCAGAAAATGTATTTAGGGGAAGCTAAGAGCGTTTAGCGTTCAGCTTCCACTAAGTACATTTTACCAGATAAAATTCAAAGTGCTAAAGTAAAAATTAGCTCCGCGATCTTTAGCAAAGTTAATTTTTATCTCATTGAATTGTTTTAAATAAATGCTCTATTTATTTATTTATTCTGGTCAGTCACATAGTTTAACAATCTCTGGACGGTTTCAACAAAAAAAAATTGTTTTTGAACCAAAAATCATTTCATGACTAAAGAATCTAATCGAATTGAGAGTCGTCATTATCAACATGGTTGAAATTAGGATTATCTTTCACCAAACAACATGATGGCTTAGCACTTTAGCATTAGTGGAACTAATGTTTATGATTAGTGCTTTAGGGTTAGGGCTGCTAACTGTTAGCTAGCAGTGCTCAGCGCTGCATTGACCAAACAACAGTAGCCTGTTTCTGATGCAATATGGCTTCATGAATCGATTCTTTGCATGTTAATAAGATATTCAGATATTCATATAACTCTGGACCCTTTGGAGCTGCAGCGAAGCGTCGGTTGTTGTTCTTACGTGTTTGTGCAGGAAGGTTCGGACCCGTGGCAGGTCGGGGTAGAACGTGTTCCTCACCACCATCTGCAGCCAGCGGATCTGGACCTCGGCGTTCAGCCCGTCAAACAGCGCCGAGTAGCAGCCGGACAGATTCGCCATCACGTCTGAAACACACAGCGGCCCGTCAGCGAAGCGCCTGGCAGCAGGTGGCGCTGCCGCCGACGTTAAGAGACGCACCCTGCGGCAGCGGTGAATGGTCCAGCATCCGGTCCAGGAACAGAACCACCTGGAAGGTGCTCCAGGCCAACAGGTCGAAGGTCGCGAGTGCCTGCTGGTCGGGCGTGTCGCCGCCTCTCCACAGGTCACACAGCTCCTGCACCGGCCCGATCAGAGCGCCCCCTGCTGACAGGTCAGGCTCAAATGGCGGCGGGCCGCAACCGCTCAGCCAGCGCTCGAACTCCAGACCTGAGAACAGGAAGTGATGTCACCGAGCAGGAAGCGGAAGGCAGCAACGTGAAACCGACCAGGCGTACCTTCCCTCTGGGAGACGGCGGCGTCCTGCAGCTCCGGGAAATACTGCAGGAAGTAGGCGATGAGGTCCTGAGCCACAACGCTCTGAAACTTAAACTCTGAGATGTAGTCCTGCACACACACGCACACACACACACACGTACGTTAATCTTTCTGTCCATGAATTAGAGAGCAGAAACAAAATCGAGATCTAAGGTTCTGAATATCTCTGGAATTCACAGAGACGGCCTGAAAACAACAAGGTGGAGGTTCAGGAGTGGCCTAGTCAAAGCCTAGACCTGTTCACAGCTGATCCCCACCATTCTGACAGTTTGGCAGCATCCAGACAGACACAAAAATACAGAAATTTGCACAGAAACATGAAGATAACGGCCTTAAAGCTGCAGTACGTAACGTTTATAATTTTTGTACTTATTTGTTAACCTGCCTCCGTCTCATGACAGATAATCAAACTCCTCTGCCTTCTCCCAGTGCTGACTAAAAACAACCAATTAGGGCCAGGAGGCGGCTCTTAGCGCTGTCCATCATGCCACCTTTGCTCTCTGCTATGCTGCAGCTAGCATAGCCTGTTGTGAATGCTAAGGCTAGCTAGCATAGCCACTGATGACAGCAGATAAATGGTTTTCCTGTAAAGATACGTTGTTTCTCCATGAGTCGCACATTTAGCAGCGAGTACATCAGGTGATTGACAGTGATAAGTCCCGCCTCCTGGCTCTGATTGGTTGTTTTTGGTGCATTTCTTCAGACAGTAGCAGATCATGGAGGATATCAATTTTTTCACAGATTATTTGTCTCATACTGTCACAACATGGAAATAAATTTAATAAAGATGTAAAAAAAACATTTTCTAAATAAAAGTTACAAACTGCAGCTATAAGGACCAAATTAGAAAAAATAACAAAAGATAAGTTTGTTTGGACTTCAGTTACCACTTAAAGCAGCAGAAGCTACATGTTAGCTGCTTTCCTAACAGCTTCTAAAGGAACAGCCTCTAAATGCATCACTGACCTTGAGGAAGCATCACCGACCTTGAGGAAGCATCACTGACCTTGAGGAAGCTGTCAAAGCGCCGGACGTCGCCGCTGAGCTCGGACAGGTACGACACGAAGCAGAAGCCTTTCTCATAGGTGAACAGGTTCATCAGCGTGCTGGGGTTCACACCTGCAGGGGAGCAGGAAGGACCCTCACCTGTACAGCTGCACACCAGGGGGTATGTATATGTGTGTGTGTGTGTGTGTGTGTGTGTGTGTGTGTGTGTGTGTGTGTGTGTGTACCTGGCTCAAACTTGACCTGCAGCTTGCTCACAGGGTTGTTGTCTCCAAGGAGACGCAGCTGTCTGTGCAGAGCGTCCAGTCGGACCACCGTTTCTAAGCAGGTGAAGGCCTCACCTGGAGACAAAGGTCAGAGTCAAACCCTGACCCCTGATTATCCCTGGTGACCCCTGGTGACCTCTGATTATCCCTGGTGACCCCTGATTATCCCTGGTGACCCCTGGTGACCTCTGTGGGCAGACATGAAGCTCTTCCTTGAACGCACTGCTTTCACTTCTGATATCTGAGGTTTGATATCAATCAGAAACAGAAAAACAGCTGAATTGCGATAAATTAATAAAAAAAATTAAATCTTATTTTAGACACAGACATAAACAGGCCTGTCACAATAAATCTGGAAGTGATCCGCGCCATCTTGGTAGCCCAGCGCAGCACAAAGAACAGCAGACCCATGTCTTCGATACCAACAATAAGAAAATGTGTGGACTCTTAGTGAATGTGTGAAAAAATGATACCAGAACAAAACGGCTGCTGTTGGGATCGACCCGTATGAGACGGGGAAGGAAAACATGTCCGACGATGTGGACAAGCTGCCTCCGATGTCCCGTTATGGTTTAGTGAACAAGAAGAGCTTCACATGGACGCATACAATCAGTGTTTGATTTGTAAAGGACAGCCGAACTCTTGGTGTGAATAAGAAAGTTTTGATGACTGGCAGAGTAAGAACATTTGTAACAAACACGTAGGCTACATGTCTGTTTTAGCTAGCAGATAAAAGCTACATTAGTTTAGCTAGTTTAACCAGTTTGGTACTAAGTACTACAGTAAATATCACTGATATTTATCTCAGTATTACACAGAGGCGGGTAGAGTACTCCAGTAGTTTTAATGTACTGATATTGTTTATAACTTGATTATTGTTGTCATAGTAACGGCCTATCAAGATGGCTGTCAGTTACAGAGTTTAAAGAAGTGTGAGGTCACAAGAAAATTATGTATTATTATAAAGTGAGTTCAGGGATTTACATTTACATGATTTATCATTTTTGTCTCATTTTTCTATCAAAACTGGATGATAAAGTTTGGTGTTTTGGTCTCAACTAAACCTTTTTTTAAAGCCTCTGTTTACAGAGACTTCATTTTATTTGTTGTTTTATTTATTCATTGTCTTCCAGTTCCAGTGTTAAATGCTCATTAGAATTTAAACTTTATCGATCTTTAAGAATGAGTAATTGCATTATAACAATCTTATTGGTTTAAAATGGTTTCAAAACAATAATATTATCATTTATTGCAATAACTTCTGGGACAATTTATCGTCCAGTAAAATTTGTTGCGTCAGACCCTGAGATAAATGCAAAGAATTACAGATCTATTTGATAACTTAGTTTGGTCAAACATGTAAAAACAACTTTAATCTGTTCAGTCAGCAGTAAAATTAAATAATAAACTGAAACTGAGAAAAATAAAACCTTCTAACTGTAATGTGACATAAAGCGTAGAACTAGACTGAGTAGAAGTGATGGGCGTGGCCTCACCATACGCCTCCGTGGTGATGCGGCGCTGCGCGTACGTGGCCAGGCCTTCGCTCAGCCACATCTCCTCCCAGGTGGCGTTGGTGACGGCGTTCCCGAACCAGCCGTGCGCGATCTCATGGATGACGTCGATCAGCAGGAACTCGCTGCTCTCCAGGATGGAGGCGATGATGAAGGTGAGGCACGGGTTCTCCATGGCAACGATGGGGAAGGAAGGCGGCAGGAAGACGATGTCACACCTGCAGAGTTCGGTAGCAACTAGTTACATTTACCTGAGTAACGTTTTTGAAAAAATTTACTTTTAGGAGTGTTTTTACTTTTTGCTTTTACTTGAGTAATTTTATTACGAAGTATTTTTATTCTTACTTGAGTAAAATTTCTGGATTTTCTTCCCACTGAATGAAAATGAAACATGTTTTAACCAAACGCAGCCACAGACCTGCAGATCCTGTTAAAGTCTAATTAGTTTTTATTGAAAGAAACTGATTTGGACTTTTTTTTTGCCTGATTTTTTGTTACATGAATTATTGTCATTTGGTCCTTAAAATACCAACATTTCTGCTTAAATTTATATTTTGGTCCATCTGATGATGTCATTATTGAATATTAATTGATCATTTGATCAGGTAATTAGTACTTCAGTAGATATTTTACCAAATACTTTTTTACTCTTACTTGAGTAATTAATTTTAATGGATACTTTTTACTTTTTCTTGTATAAAAATATGTTGAAGTATTTCTAATTTTAACTGAGTTTAATGTTTGGATACTCTCCCCCTCTGAGCCTGGCGCCCCCTGCTGTCCAGACTCACCTGCCCCACAGGTACGGTCCAAACAGGTCCTCTGCCACGCCCAGCCAGCGCTCCACGCTGCCCCCTAGCTTCTTCACGGCGCAGGACAGCAGGCAAGGCTCCGCCCACACACGACTCCTGCAGTCAGGACAGAGAAAGTAAAACAAAAAAACATGTTTTTACCCCGACTTCCTGCTGGAGGAGAAAAAAAACGCTGGCTAAAGATGATTAGCATTCACTTTAGCTAAAAAGCTGTTGACATAACTCACTAAATATTAAATGTAACCTTTACATATAGAAGAAAAAGCAACACAGTGCTTTCCTACTAGTTGTCCACAGTAAGACGACCAGATAATGTCAGGAAAAAGTTTTAATTAAGAAACACGACAGAAATGGACGCAGTTCAGCTTCGCTAGCTTGACATGATTTTATGGTAAATTTGGATTAAATTAAAGTTTAGATTTTATCTGGAAAAATGTTTTTAGGAGAAGCTAACTGTGCTAAATGTTTTCTTGTTAGCATAAATGCTAAGCTAATGATTAGTGTCGCTATTAGTGGACATGTATTCACCAGTGTTTGGATTAGTGTGGGAAATAAACACTTTCCAATATTTATCTTTTACACAACAATCAATATTTCAAATATTGTTTTTCTTGAGGACAGAATCATCAAAATTACAAGAAATTAAAATTTATAATATTTAACTAAGCATGACAAATTTTATATGAGTTTCATTTTTGGAAATAAGTGACAAAATTATTGAACTTGTTCTCTATTCGGTTTTTTTAAGTACTTGAATATGAGAAATATCTGATTATCCAAATTTGATTAAAGAAATGTTCGTTTAGAATATTTTGGCTTATTCTTTTTCCCTAGAAAAAATATCAAAAACTGACAAAAATAAACTTTTCTGAGTTGAGAATAAATTTAAACATTTGGAATATTTTCCATTGTTTTTCTCGTTTTCGGTCTCTGTCCGGCGCTGTAACGACCCATCAGAACCACGATGTCACGGCGCTCAGGAGCGTCCGGGTGACCTCTGACCTGGGCCCGATGTCCACATGCTGCAGCTCTCCGGCCACCAGCGCCACCAGGTAGGACGGGACCGGGAACTCCATGGAGAACTGGAAGATCCGGTCCAGTTTGGAGTAAGAGCTACGGGATGCGCTCATCAGAACCGTCACGCCGTCCGGAACCTGAGCAGGAAGTTCCATTTTACTTTCAACATGTCTTCCCCAACCGACACGCCTCGCTTCGCTGACCGGACCCGTCCCAACAGAACAGAACCGAACAGAACTCACCCGGATGGAGGCGGAGTAGGTGCTCTTCACCGCCGGAGTGTCGAAACACGGGAAGAAGGAGCGATTACACACCGAGTGTCCCTGAGTGAAGACCAGAGGACGGGACTGACCGCAGGTCAGCTCCGAGTCCAGCCACCAGATCTGAGGTCACACAGAGGTCAGAGGTCACACAGACAACAGGATGTCAGTCATTAGGAGAAGACCGGGTCTTCAGCATGAACACGGGTCCAAACATCCAGAAACTCTGACCGAGTTTTCTGCCTCAATGACCTGAAACCAGTTCCAAACCAGTCTGAAAGCAACGCAAACCTGTCCCAACAGTGTGAACATCCAAAACCAATCTGAAACCAGTTTAAAACTTAATCTGAAACCAGTTTAAAACTTAATCTGAAACCAGTTTGAAAGAGAGTGTGAAACCAGTTTAAAACTAAATCTGAAACCAGTTTAAAACTAAATCTAAAACCAGTTTAAAACTAAATCTGAAACCAGTTTAAAACTAAATCTGAAACCAGTTTGAAAGAGAGTGTGAAACCAGTTTAAAACTGAATCTGAAACCAGTTTAAAACTAAATCTGAAACCAGTTTGAAAGAAAGTGTGAAACCAGTTTAAAACTAAATCTGAAACCAACCAGAACCCAGTTTGAACCCAGTGATGCAGTAGGACCTGAACCAGTCAGAGGAAGTGGTGTGTGTTCTCACCGCCGGGCCGTCCGTGGTCGTGTACCGGACGGTCACCTGGATCAGCTGTTCGGGTCGCAGCGCTCCGGCCGGCAGGCTGATGACGAGCGAGGACCCGTAGTCGGTGAACGGGTCGACCCGGTAGGTGAGGGAAGCCGGTTCCTCCGGGCCCCCGGGAACCTTACAGTCTATGGAGTGGATCAACAGGGACGGGTGGGAGTCCAGGACGAGGGCGCTGACCCCCGGCTGAACCGGAACCAGGTCCATAACCAGCCAGCCGCTCATCTCCTTCGCGGCAAAGTTCAGCCGCAGGTCCAGGTGAAAGTGGCGCAGCCGGAAGCTCCTGAAGTTGGAGGCCGACGCCACGTCCACCAGGGGGCAGCGCGCGGCGCCGGGCCTCGGTCCGGCCGAGGGCGGATTGGGTTCGCCGCCGCAGCGACCGCCGGTCACCGGCAGCGCCTTCCGGCAGCAGCACAGCGAGGGCGAGGTCTGCGCGAGTTCTGCCATGTTCTGGTGGACAGCAGAACCGAACCGGGCCACAGATGGCCTAATCCAAGGTTAAACCCAGGTTAAACCTGGGTTCAAACCCGAGATTATCCCAATTCAGATCAGAACCAAACCTGGTTTAGACCTGGACTGAAACCGGTTTACACCGGTACAAAACCCATATTACACTGGGATTAACCCAGTTCAGACCAGAACCAAACCTGGTTTTGTACTTAACTTCTTAAATCCTGGACTAAACCCAACTATCTTTAACTTAACGTGATTTGGACCAGAACAGAACCAGATGTTTTTCTTAGTTCAAGTTTGACCTTCGACCCAGGAAGTGCATCTACTGGGAACCAGTACACCCAGTCCAGACTGAATCCATATTCAATAAACCAGAACCTCGAACTAGAACCCAGTCCTGGTAAACCGGTCCGGTTGTAGCCTGGTTTCCGGGACCCAGTCAGCCTACCGAACCGATAACCGGTCCAATTCACCTGCAGCAGAACTTTTTCCACTTGAACTCTGGTCCAAACACAGTTTAGCGAACCGTCCGGCCCAGTTCTGCGGTCCGACACTGGCCCAACGCCAGGAGTTCTGCAGAACGGAGCCGAACCGAACTGGGTTAAAGGGTTCCGTCCCCTTGACCCGGTTCCCGGCAGAGCGAGCCTCGGCCCCGCAGACAGAGTCCCGGACCGTTAAGTAAAATCCATCTGGACGGAACCGGACCAGCACCGGCTCCTCCGCTCCCGGTCCGGCTCACAGAGGCGGGAAGGTTCCGGTGGTCCGGGGCCAGAGGACAGAGTGTCCCCGGAAAACAAAGACCGACGGAGACCGACGGAGTCCGGAGGACCGAGGAGGACAAACAGGAAGTACCAGAAAGTTTCTGCTGGCCGCCAGAGGGCGCTGTGGGGGCGGAGGACAGCAGGGAGACCGGAGAGGGACAAACATCCACCCAGTGGTCTGTCCATCCGGCCAAAACATTACAAATCCATTCATTACTATCAACAATGAGCAATAAAGAAAAAAGAAAAGAAAAAAGAAGGAAAAGAACCTCTTCCTGAACACAATATGGAGCTACAAAGGAGCGTAAATCTGTTAAAAAATATATATATATCTGAAAATAAAAGATTGAACAAAAGATTTGACACAGAAAAATCTTTTTGAAACAAACAAAAAAAGTTTTAAACTGAAAAATAAGATTTCAAATTTTAAAAAGTTTTGAAACAGAAAAATGTTTTAAACAAAAGAAGTTTTGGAATTGAAAAATTATATTTTGGTTCTTTATTTAAAATTTCAAATCTACTAAAATATTTGCACTGGAAAGCGGACAGAACATATCAGACTATGTGTTTTTGCAGTGTAGCTGGTTTTTAACTCTGTTTCACTTTTCACTCTTTGTTGCTGTTTAAAAAAATGAATTTAACAGATTTATTAACAGACCGGAGCCTCTGATCTGGTTTCGCGTTTGGACTTGTTGGCCACTGTAGCCGCAGGTGTTACCCCAAAATGAAGGCGCAGGTCGGGAGGAGAGTGTTAAAATGCTTTTACTGGTTTTGTTCATCATGCTCTTATAAAAATACAGACACCAACACGGAGACACTTTGACAAAGGCTGATCTATCACAAGATTCAGAATGAAAACATCCCTTCGCTCTGCGGTGATCCGAGGCGGTGACGTGCTCATGACGTCACAGCCGCAGCAGCGGGTCCTCGCTCCGCTTCTCAACACGCAGCGGCTCCTTTACAGTGACTCTGCACAGGTAGAGACCGTGTGCGTGCTGCCCCCTGCAGGCACGCAGCAGAAACTGCATCATCACGGCAGATTCCTGTGCAGTAACCGTGTTTTTCCTGCAGGGGGCAGCAATGCCTCCCTCTGAAAGGCCGAAAAGTCTTAAAGGCAAAGAGGTTCTGCACCTCAGACGTTTAAATGATTAATGAAAACTCTCTCTACATTCCACTTTAAAGCGCATCAGGCAGATTATAACGGATCTGACACGGAGAACAAAGACGATTACGTCATCATTCGCTACAGCTGGAGACGCAGAAGCGTCTCTGCTGATCTCCGACTGTAAAACTAAGACGATTAACACCTTCACATCAGCAGGTGCTTCATACCAGGGGTCTGCAACCCTCAGGGCAGCTAAATAAATAAAACTCTGCAAATGTTACATCTTTAGTGGAAACAGAACAAAATGTTTAAATAAATGGCTACTGTAGGAAAATCGTGGCTATTCTTAAGGAAGCAACATTTTATTTTTTATTTTTATGTTTTAAAACAAGGAAAAAAACATAAAACATTAAATGAAAAAAAACAGGGTTGATTAATTTTATTCCAGGGGATTTTGATGTTACGACAGGATATTAGCACCATGCTATAAAAATTGTAAAAAAATAAACAAATGTAATAATGAGAATAAAGCGCAATGTTTCAACTTTATTTTTGTAAATTTATTGTCAAAATATTGACTTTATTCTCATACGATTTTATTTTTTGCCCCAGTATTCTGTCATGTGATGGAAACCAAAACAGAACTTAGTTTCCAACGTCGGTGAGAAAAAATAATAAATATTCCTGATACTTGTGTGAATTTATTCCATGTAAAAAATAAACCCAATAAATTGATAAAATCTGAATTAAAAAATTAAAAAATTCTTGCTTTTTTTAGCCACTTTTGTCTCGGAGCCACAGGTTGCAAACCCCTGACCTGTACAGACAGAAAACCACAGTCTTTGACCTTTGACCCCGCACACCTCTGCATACAGCCAGTCACAAGGTGCCACCTCATCAGAGCGTCAAAACGGGTTCAACATAAATAAATAAATAAAACGGAAACCGAGCAGCACCGAGGTTTCTGAGAGCAGCTTCCTCTTCATCCTCCTCATCCTCGGACCGACACTTTGCTCTCTGCGGCCGCCAGCATCGAACACAGCCGAGAGTTCTCATTGGCCAGCAGCCGGGCCGGCTCATCGAACTCCGCCACCTGAGCCAATCAGAGACAAGCAGGCGTGTCATAGCAGGGTCTCCTGAGCAGCAGGCGTTCTGCGTTCTGATTGGCTCCTACCTGTCCCCGGGTCAGCACCATGATGCGGTCGGACGACAGGACGGTGTGGAGTCGGTGGGCGATGGTCAGCATGGTGCAGTCCTGAAACGAGCTCCGGATCGTCTCCTGGATCAGGAAATCCGTTTCCGCGTCCATGGCGGCCGTGGCCTCATCCAGAACCAACACCTGGACCAGAACCGGCCAATCAGAGGGCAGCACACAGGCAGGGAGTGGGACAATGGTCCTGTCTCACCTTGCACTGCCTCAGCAGAGCTCTGGCCACACACAGCAGCTGCCTCTCCCCCACCGAGAAGTTCTCTCCGTTCTCCACCACCTCCGACTCCAACCTCTGAGGAAGCTGAGACACCTGAGAGACAGACAGGTGGACAGACAGGTGGACAGACAAGAGGACAGAGAGGAGGACAGACAGGTGGACAGACAAGGGGACAGAAAGGAGGGCAGACAGGTGGACAGAAAGGAGGACAGACAGGGGGACAGAAAGGAGGACAGACAGGTGGACAGAAAGGAGGACAGGCAGGAGGGACAGAAAGGAGGACAGACAGGTGGACAGAAAGGAGGACAGGCAGGAGGGACAGAAAGGAGGACAGACAGG
>CAEFZX010022275.1:0-11119 GCA_903066825.1 Alfaro cultratus | reverse complement strand
ATATATATATATATATATATATATTTATTTATTTATTTATTTATTTATTTATTTATTTATTTATTTATTTATTTTTTGACATATTTGTTAAAACTCACTTTTTCATAGCAGTATAATATGAGAAAGACAATCTATGGAAAAAAATTGAGGGCCTCATTCCTTTCTACAACCAGATGGAGCGCTGGTTAGTACCAGTACCAGTACTAACAAATACACAGCTCAGTCAGACACAATCAATCAGAGCCAGAATGAGGGTCTTAGAGTTATCAATCATGAGTGTGTATTTGCTGCTCGCATCTTCCTCCTTGCTCTCTGCTGCGCTACAGCTTCTCCCTGACAGCAGAGCCTGAAATGAATACTCAGGCTAGTTACCATGGCCACTGATGACGGTGGAAAAACAGTTTTCCTGTTGTTTGTTGTAAGTTGTTTCTCTACCATTATCACATTGAGCTGCATGAGTTTGATCCTTTTTGTTCTTCTTAGTTCATTCAACTAATTAGAAAGAATGTTAGATTTCCCATTATGTATGCAGCTTCAGTCAGAAATTCAATCAGTAGTATTTATTTTAGATGCTTGTTGAATTTGACCTATCCACTGAAAATACAGCAACATATAGAGCTGAATTAAACTGTGACCATGTCAACACATCTGTTTGGCAGACCTGTCAGAGTGCTGACATGACAAACAGTTCAGTAAGTTCTTTATTTTGTTCTTCATTAACATGTAAGTGCTGAGTCCAGTTCAGATATCCTCTCTGCAGCAATGAGCATGACAAGGCACGATTACCTTGCAATAAAAACAATACTGCCTTCCTCAAAAATAATCTTCTACCAAAAAGTCACTTACACATTTCAAAACCTTCAAAATCCAAATTGCTTTAAAAGTCACTTGCCATGAACAGAAGACCTTCAGCCCCTTTAGCCTTTCTGCCATGTGACTGGATTGCTTGTTATTGTTGCATCAAAACTGAGGTGAAGTCTGCCGAGAGAGGAAAAACACATCAACAGGCGACAGAAGAAGGAGGAAAGCGCAACAGCAGATGTTTGTGAGTCATTTATCTCACTTGCACTTTGACTCTGAAACAGTTATTGACTGGCGTCTTCACAGAACTGCTCAACTCTCTCACAACCATGCAGCTGCTACAGATGACTCTTAAATTGAGCCATTTTCTTAAAATTTAATGAGAAACCGTCTTTAACATATGCATAGAAAAGTTAAATGAGGCCTTTTCAAAGAGATTTTGTTCCATTCAAGAAAGCTTTTTTGTCTTCAAACAGATGAATGCATCTGTTCACCCCAGATGGGTTCATTACTCCTTCACACGTGGGTCAATTGTAAAAGCTTTGATTAACTGTAACGTTTTGAACAAAACTCTGAAAAGATGCTAATCCCTGATTAGGATTTGGGCTTAAGGGCATATAAAACAGATAGAATCATGTTGTAAATGAAAGAATAATTGACAGTTTTACCTTCTTAAGTAGTGAATGGACTTACAGAAGTCCTCACGCCTGATCTCCAGAGCCTCTTCGTAGCTAATGCTCACCAGTCTTCACATTCTTCCTGCATCTTCCAAGGTTCTGTCTCATGTCTCAAACATGTTTTAGCCCTACAATAGAAAGGAGATCTGTGGCCGGATTAAAACATGTTTGTTCTTCAGTTAGTGAAGTGACTCACCGTGGACTATTCAGAACTTTTATCCAAGGAAGAGTAGCGATACATCATGGTAATTGTTGAGGATTTGACCTCTGTTGCTGGATTTGCTGAATTGACCACTACCGGGCTTCAGTCAGAAAGAACGCTGGTCATCAGATGTTTTAAAGGGCTTTACTGAAGAACTGTAGTTTGCAACGGTGCATAGAAATAAAGCAGTTCCCGAAATACAGAAATAAGAAATAAAGTTCTAACTTACTATTGTGATAAAGTAAATCTAAAAATCAACACAAGTGAGTAAATGGACCTAAACATCAGCAATAATTCCCTCTGTCATAAATGTCAAGAAAAAGAAAAGAAACGGCACAAACCTCCTTCAAAATAAAAGCATGAACATGACAATCTCGCCACGTATGCCGCCTGATACTTGCTGGAAGATGCTTTAAGTGATGGAGGTCAAATCGGCTGCATCAGCTGACACATACACTAGTGGTTTTGAATTTAAGATTCCCTCCACTTTACTTCCACCAGAACCGTGTAGAGAACATCTTCTGAATCTGATTGATTGCCAACTGAAACTTATAAGCCAGATTTAATCGGACATATTTCCAGTTCCCATGCTCTACCGAAGTGGGGAGAACTCGATGGGTTGAATTTAAAGTCAATCTGGAATTCTGTCAGCTGATCTTTCAGTTGCGGTTCCATGGCTGCAAATGCGTCCCTGAGTTCTCGTTTGGCACCTCAGAAGTTAGAACCATAGTCTGATAACACCTCCTTTGGTCAACCTTGTCTGGAAACAAATCAATGAAGAGCAAGGAAGAAAGCATCCACATTCATAGAGTTCAGGAGCTCTAAGTGCACCGCTCGGGTTGTGAGGCATTTGAAAATAACACCCCAGTGCTTCTTTGTCAGTCTACCCATCTTCACCAGGTAAAGCCCAAAGCAGTCCACGCCAGTTGAGTAGAAGGGTGGGCAGAGAAGCCTGAGACATTGCAGAGGCAGATTTGCCATATGAGGCACCATTGTTTGAGCCCTCCAGGGTTGACAGGTGGAGCAGTTGAGTTGGTGGTGTTGGATTGCCTGTCGTATACCAAGATCCAGTACTGTTAATTTAATTCAGCATAGACTCGTTCTGTGCCTGGGTGTTCATCCATGTCTTTAATGAGAAGTATTACTGCCTTGAGTCAAGCACAAATGGGTGGATCCCTACAATGCTTGGGTTCTCCAATATGCGTAGCCTTCCACCCACACAAGTGAGACACTCTGGAGCAAGGTTGAGCAGATTACTGTTACTTGGTACAGGTTTTTGTGCTTTAAAAGCAGTGACTTCTCTTGGGAATCTATGTGTTTGGCATTCTCTCAGCAATAAGACTTCTTCATCTCGGTGGTTAATGATCTGGTTATGGACCCGTTCTGTTACTTGTCGCATGACTTCCACTAGTTCCTTCCATGAGTTGTAGTATGTAGCATCATGGATGATGCTGTTGGGCTTTTTACCTGTTAAGCAGCAGAAAGTGATACTTTTGAATTCAGATAAGTCCACTGTTGCTGTTTGCTCTGGTTTCTTTGGCCAGTTTTCAGCACTCTGTTTAAGTAATGTAGGTCCTTGGCTCCAGCGACCAGGTCCTGTTAGTTCCAGAAGGGTTTTGCCCTTGTTATATCATCTGCAAAATTGTTTGGACTGTCAGTGTACCACCAAGCTTGACAGTCAGTTACTCTTTGATCTCCGACACACATGTTCCAACAAAGACCTTATAACAACAGGGGTCTGATTGAATACATCCCAATACTCTGGTGGAGTCTGACCAAAGAACTCTTTGTCAGATGGGAAGCGTCATGTCACTTCGTATGAACTTGGACAGTTGAGCTCCAGCTAATGCTGCGCAAAGTTCTAAGCAGTTGCCATTTTGGAGAAACCCTGGACTGGGACATTACAAATGAGGTATGGATGGTGTCTCCTGCATCAACTGTCAGGTAAGCTACTGCGCCATACGCTCACTCCAAGGCATCACAAAAGATGTGACAGTCACACTTTGTATCTGTACCTTTATCAGTGAGTGGTAAATAACATCGATGGATTGTTACGTAGTTTAGATGTTTTAGCTCACTCTCCCAGGTTTCCCATGCTTCTCGGAGTGCAGGAGGTAGGTGGGTGTACTTGCCAATATAAATGAAATAAGCCATTATTGATGTGACAGGAACACATGGTTTTGACACTTGGGTGGTGGGTGTGTCGATGTAGGCGTGGGTGTCACCAAGGTCTGAATGGCAAGGTTACTCCGCGCTGGCTTTGTGTGTATGAGGAAGCAGGTGCACCGGGGTGGTCATAATTTCTGTTGATCCTGCTGTAACGCTCTTTATTGTTGGCACCATTTCATTGTTTGGCCTGGGCAGTATGTGTCAGTCTGTGTAAAGTCTGAAGTATGACAATCAGAATGGAATAAACTGGTGATTGTGACTGAACAAAGAAGCATCCTGTAGTGTATAAAAAGCACGCGTCGGACAGTTGAGATTCCCGAGTTAACCCAATGCGGCCCTCATACACCATTAATTTTGCCACACAACTAGTCAGGGTCATCCCACCCATCCCATGGACCAAAGCTGCTGAATTATCACTTTGGCACGGGTTGTGAAAGGTGCCATAAGCCTCAGAGGGTCAAATTAGCTGGCTAACACTTGGTAAGCTGTCCTCATTGTCAGTGTAGAATGTTCAATGATTCGATACTGATAGCCAAGGGTGTCAGCAGCACAGTTCCATCTCAGGCCTAAGGTGGGTTCAAGTGGGTCTGTACAGCTCTGGCACTAGGTCAAGATCTGGCATCTGCAGGTAAATGGACTTCTACTGCTAGTTGACTGCTGGTAAAAAATAATTAATGACTATATGCACAAAGACACTTGAATTTGTCTCATGTGAATTTGATTAAGAATTGACACTGTTCTTTATCATTTTTGTACCATACTGATTTTTAGATTGATAGACAGATCTATATAAATCTATTACATATGTTCCTCTGCCCCATGTTTTCATGACATTAACAGAGTAGCAGAACATTCTCCCACACTTAAAGCACTGGCTCAACATATCAGGTGTGGAAACCAACTTGAACTTCAACTTACAGTCATATGTAACACGAGGGGTCAGACTGCGCTGAACTAAGTCAGATTGCATGCAAAATTATTTCTACAAAGAACAATTAAATAATTTGGAGAAAGTAACAAGAAAAAAACAAATGGAGGCTGTACTTCACTACAAAGTGTGATCATTAGGCAAAGACTGATCATCAGGCAGCTCTTTAAATCCCCAGCAGCTTCCACAAACAAACACCCACACACCAAGAGCATATCAGGCTAAAGTGGGATTTCCAGTAGACCCTGGCAACTAGCAGTGTTCTTTTTAACTCTGGCATGGTTGGGGTTCTCATATTATTCAAGTGAAAAACTTTTGTCTTTTGCAAAATGTAAAACTCTTAATACTGTGTTTATATTTAGAAACAATCCATAAACTATTCAGTTTATGGATTCTAAACTGAATAGTGGTTTAGTGGTGTTATTCTGGGCGCATGCCTATGTTTAGGTAGCTGTGATTTGTTCGTTTCTTTTCATGAACACACAAAGAAACAGCCTTGGTGTCACATTGCAGAGCATACTTTTGCATTAATTTTGCTAAAAAAATAATCCTTACTTAAGCTCTTGTTGCACAGACACTTTTGCTTGCTTAGTATCCCTGGTTCAAACAAATAACATTTAATACTGAATGAGCTGCAGCTGGTAAGCAGCCAGCATTCTTTCTGGTTGCACAGTGGCTGGCTGTGGGCTGTCTGTCGGGGCAATCCAGGACCCCCGGACACTGCTACAGATAAAGAGTGAGTCTGGTTAATGAAGCCCCACAGCAGCTTGGAGCGGACTAACCTGGCCCTGATGCTGAACTCTGCCCCACCTGTCTGCCCTACAGCACATCCAGAACCACGCCCTGCCAGTGCTCTTCACTTTATAATCTGCATTGCTAAGAGGTGATTGCGAGCAGCAATTACAAAATAGTGGTTAATTATGTAGCAGACAATTTGTCTTATGAAGGACAGAGGTTTACTACTTGCATATAAATTTCCCAGACATTAAAAGTGGACAGTAAGAGGACTATATTCTGATAACATTATTAAAATATATCTTTATTATTTAGATAATTTCTCTTGTAATTATCACAAGAGAAATGGAGAAGGGTTGGTTTGGAGTGTCACAATCAGAGGGAGTTTTTCTGACCCATATGCAAATGTTGATTGTGGGTAACTTTTAGGTAACATTGTCATAAGCATGACATAACACCTGTCATGAGCATGAAGGAGTCTTCATGAATGTTTATGACTGTTGTCATGAAATGTCATTTGGTAAATAATGACACGCTTATTTTGTGACACTTTTAATTGACTTTTAGTGCAAATTTTAACAAAACTTTGCATTAAAAGAGTCATCTTTATTGTCTGAATAATACAAAGTTCACACTTTAACTTTTAATGCACTTTATAGTGCAACTTTGCATTAGTACTGTCATTATTTACCAAATGACACTTCATGACAACAGTCATAAACATAAACATAAAGACTCCTTCAACATAACACCTGTCATGTTTATGACAGTGTCATGTCGGTCTTATGTACACCCCTTCAAATAGTGTTACCAACTTGGGTAAACAATATGCGTTTTTTAGAAGTGTCCCCATGTTGTGACACAATGAGACACAATCTGTGAAAAAAATCAATCTGCAGAAATACACAGCTGCCAATCAAAACAACCAATAAGAGCCAGAAGGAGGGTCTGAGTGCTGTCAATCACCTTCATTTACATGCTCCTCACACCCTTGCCCTTTCTCTCTGCTATGCTACAGCTCATTCCCCACAATGGGGCCTGTTGTGAATGCTCAGGCTAGTTAGCATAGCCACAGAAAATGGTGAATAAACAGTTTTCTGGTAACCACAGTAAGTTGTTTCTCCACCTTTAACAATGCATACATGAGCTTGATTGACAGCACTAAGACACTCTGGTTGTTTCTGACTGGGAGAGTAGATTTTTTTCACTGATTATTTATCTGATGTTATAAGTAACATCAGATATTTATAACATCTATGAAGTTTATTAAAACTGTCACAATACAGTGACAGTTTTAATAAATATGTTTCATGCTGCAACTTCATAGATTTATTTACAAAAGGGACAAGAAATGTGCTCTGGTGCAGAGCTCCAGCACAGCAGCAGTGTCTGGATGGAAAGTAAGAAGTTAATGATGCAAGCATCGCAGAGAAAGATGGTGTTTACAGGTCTGAGTTTATTTTCTTCCTGTTGGGTGAAGTGGGTCTGCTAAGATGAGAATGGTTGGATCCTGGAGGTCAAGGTAAGTTTGGTGTGGGTGGCTGGATGGTTCTCATGAGGTTTGTTGATTTCACAGGCGAGGTTGATGGAAAGAATGCAGGCAAAGAGTTTGTGGAGCTTTGCTAGATATCTGTGGATAATGAATCCAGGCATGAGGTGTCAAGGCTGAGGTCTGGTGACCAGGAAACCAGAGAAAGCTTCACTGATGTTGGTTAGTTATCAGGCAATGACCCACCACCCAACAACTCATTAACAACATCACCAAACATCAGCTGATTGCATAAAGCTATGAAGGCAGAGACCAGAGCACCGCCATCTCTGTCAGAGATCCTCTGAAAGGTAAGACCTCACACTTGCACACCTCACATAAATACAAAAACAAATCCAGACTCTTTAGTTTCAAATAAGTATGGTCAACTAAAAAAGGCCCTGTTTCTGCACTATTACATCAGACAGATGAAGTGTAAAGGATCAATATCTTCTAATATAGTGCTGTATACCAGATTCATCCTCAGTTTAGGTTAACACAGCATTTCTCAATCCTGGTCCTCAGGGACCCCTGCTCTGCATTCATTAGGTGCTTCCCTTCTGCTATATACCTGACATGAATGAACTGATGATTAACAGGCTTTTGCAGCACTTGATGGCATACAGGAGCTAATGTTATCACAGGCCTCTTTAACTATGAGGATGGTTGGATCCTGGATGTCAAGATAAATTTGACCTCCAGTGCTCTGTAGGTTTCTTCACTTTTACAACTGCACTAAACACCGACTCTGAATGGCATGTGTCTACAACATCTATATAGCATATTAATAAAAACTAACTTCTAAAAACCTTACTTCAAAAATTCTGAACTATCACTTAAGAAAAAATCAAACTAGCTCCCAATTTGTATTATCATTAATGTCATTGTTGTTTTATAGAAACGTCAAACAATTTATTTATGAAAAGTACTATGAAACTTACAGAACATTAGAACAGAACATTGAATGCAGTCAAATTAATATTTTGACAATGTGAAATCTTAATAAATATGTAGAATAACTAGAAAAACAGTAAATAGAAACAGAAAGTAAGCTAGAGCTGTGTCAGACAGCTCTGAGGGTGCAGGAGGAGTGAGCACAGCACCTTTCAGTGCTGGACTGGGATAAAAGTGTTACCCTCATCTCTCTTAGTGTAATGCCACTCCAGCATGACTGCAAGGGAATACTGAATGTTGCCAGACAGAAGAGCCAACCTATACATATGGGACAACAGATACACATATTTCCAGATTTGTATTCATCACTTTGTGTCATGCTGCATACAGCGATTTGCCATGGCTGTTTAGTAACATATCCCCAGGGTAGAAGTGTCTCTCTGCTCTGGATCCCAGTAAAATATTTTACATCCACAGTCTGGAATAAGTTAAAAGATTGTGAATATAATCATTCATGGTGCCCTAACAAATACATCTTGTTGATCCCCATAACTTCCAGAGAACTTAGCCACAAGGGTTTGGTATTTCATACTAGGTTAATAAAGTTTGATAATTGAAATGTATTTGAAAACATATCATCTCGCAGTCTTTATTAAAACTGTCAAATTCATAACATTGACAAGAATAACATGAAACTGGGTCATGCAGAGAACTTGGTTGGAGTCAGCTGGAGATCCTGGATTCTCTTGGAAAGAGAGGAAAGAAATGAGAGAATGAATAATGCACATTCATAAAGAGCTCTGAGGTGAGTCCATATAGAAAAAGGCTCAACAGCCTGGTAAAGAATGCTGGTTCTGTTCTGGGAATGACTGTGGAACTTTTGGAGACGAAGGATTCTTCACAGGATCAAGAAAATTATGGACAACCCTGACCATCCTCTTCATGAGAATGTCTTGTAAAGTCAGGGCATCTTCAGTCAGAGGTTTCTTCAGAGGCCTCTGACTTTCTACTTCCAAACTACGACGACAACTGCTGGTTTCTTGGCTTTTTATATATTTTGTTTAAGTGTTTATTTTATTTATCAGTTTTTTATCCCACAGACTTTATCATGCAGTGAGTAAAACCTGGTGGACCTGGTTGTATTAGGATATGTTTTTAAGACTATTGAATGGCATTTTTTGGAAAATGATTGACCTTGGCTGATTGAGATTTTAAATATTGTGCAGTTGAAAATTTTTTTTTCTGGTTGGAAATTAGACAAGCATCTCTATATGGGGATCAAATATTAGCATTACCAATTTTTGAAAAAAAGAATTAGTCTGTTTGTGTTTTCGTTTTATTTAAAAATAGATTGTTGAAAATTATTTAGTGAGAAGAAACATGGTGATAAAAATCAAAGTTTACAGTTATTCATTTAATTTCCCTTTGAAATTAAAGTATTTTTAAATCAAATTTAATTGAATTCACTTAAATCTGCCTGGGGTATACATAGTTCTAGACTTAACCAAAATGATTTGGTCATCAGAGAATTTGAAGCAGTCATGCTGGGCTCATGGCAGGGCTGCAACCTAATCACACCCACACGATGCTGGCACTTCTCCAAATAATTTAATATAACACTATTGGTGGCCCATTTGCTATGTGTTCTGCCTCTAATCAGTCTGCGACCAGAAGGTTCTCACCAAGCAACTGAAGGAATCACTCTGAGACAATGTCAGACCTTTTTAAGAGAGGTCGGTCAGGGACAAAACAGACAATAAAAAACTCTTCAGTGAGCTGGAGGTTAATAATTTAGCAGTAGAAAATACAGACATAGCTTTTTGCAGGTTTACTATTTTGTTGACAGTTTTAATCCAGAAAAGTGATGTAGACCTCCCTATCTCTTTTAGAAGTTTGTATTCAGTCACATTTCTGTTTTAAACAAAAAAAAATTAGTACAAAAAAAATCAGGGTATGTTTGTGGAAACTCTCCTCAAACACACTAAGACAAGGTGAATAATCCAAGAAGAAGGGCCCTCTATAAATAATAAATTCAGCTGTGATTATGGATATGAAGTAGGTGCTTAAGTAGGGCTCTGAGTCTGGTGCTGACATGGCAGATTTGCACAGCTCCTCTCTGGATTCCAGCTTCTGAGGAGGTTACCCATATTTGCTGCAAATCTGTAGTAAACATATCCAAGCTTCATGTCACTCTCATTAAATGCACTTATGTTCTTTCAAGAACATATGAAGTGATGCTAAAAGGTCTCTAGAAAGTTTGTTTTCCATGTTTTAACTTAGTTACTACGGAGCTCATTTGTTACTTCTTTATCTTAACTTCCCACTGCTGTCAGTCAGATGTACTAAAAAAAAAAAAAGCTGTGTACAGAAGCACCACAGCCAGCTGATCTGAAATGAGACTCACAGATCAAGTGATCCTCTTCTCCACACAGGTTACATTTCCTCCCATTTTTATATTGATCAAATGTCTCTGCATTTACCACAGAAAACTTTATCACAGGCTTCCACTAGATGACCATGTTCGCCACATCACGGTTTTGGCCGCCCTTGGTAGTGAATGTAGCCTCTGTTCTCTGAACTATCATGGATGGAAAATGCTTCAGGCCCTGTAAGTCTTCATCTTATGTAGTGCACCCTAAGACAGAGCAAGATGGTCATTCAAATGAACATGCAACTCTTTCATGGTGCAGTTTCATGTGTAAATGTAAATGCCAAAAACTAGCTAACAAGAGCTAGTTCTGGATGGAAATTGGAGAACCCTTGACAAATTGGTTGCATGTATAAAGCTTTAGAATCTAAATTTCCACCTTCAATATTTTAAAACAATTTCTGTGACAAACAAGTGGTATAATTAGTTGTTGCTGATGATGACACAATGCATTGTGGGATACCTTGTAAGCCTGCCAGAGATTTAAACAGACCAGTCAGAGAAACACTGGTCTGTGTTAAAATGTAACCATTTATGGGTGGGCCCTGGAGGTCTGGGGGGCCCGAACCAGCTGCTTAGTCCATGTATGCCTTAATGCTGCAGTATGTAACTTTTATAATACAACTTTTTGTTCAAATTGTTACTATGTCATAACATATGAGACATGATCTAGTCATGTCTCATATTATGTCCATAACATAGACATATTTTGTTATAATGTAGCTATGTCATAATATGATATATAATATTATAACAT
>CAEFZX010022266.1:0-21872 GCA_903066825.1 Alfaro cultratus | reverse complement strand
TATATATCCCAAACTATGGGAAACTTTCCCATAGTTTCCCAAGACGAAACTATGGGAAAGTTTCGTCTTCCCCATATTATGGGAAAGACGAAACACCGAAAGGTCATTACTAAAAAAACAAGCTGAGAGTTCACAGAGAGCCGCATGCAGGCATATTCATAAAAAGTTGAGTGGAAGGAAGAAGTGTACCAGAAAAAAGGGACAACTGCAGTATTAATTGTGAAGAAGAAAATATTTAAGAATTTAGGGAAACTTTGCATTGATGCAGTAATTCATGCAAAAGGAGCCCAGACCAAACATTCAGTAGCACATAGAAATGAACTCATGTCAACTTTTAACCAGTTTGTCTTCAGATTTGTTTTAGATATATGAAGTTCTATAGAATGTAATTCTTTCTGGTGGGATCCATTGATTTCATTCATTAAATTAATAAAATCCACCTGATTAATTTCCTCTTCTAGAGTTAAATTGAATCTTTTTAATAGGCGGGCCGCTCACCATCGGCGCCCCCCGGTGTCCGATCAGCGCCGGCGCGGGGCCCAGCGTTCCTTTCTGTTTGATGCAGGGAGAGTACAAGCCCAGAGGAACCAGGTAGAGGGTCAGCAGGACGGACAGGTAAACCCCCACAATCAGCCCCCGCCTCACTGCAACAGAAACATCAGGTTTTAAAACGCCGCATCATCGAGACGCTTCAAACCTTGATGACGCCGTCTAACTGCTCGGATTAGGGAAAAAAAACAAACAGATTGAGATGAGATTCATTTCAATAGTTGTTTTAGTAATATCAGATCATTTCATATATTCTGCATGCAAATGTGCAGAGATAGAACCTGTGAGTTTGTCAAGATGTCAAAAATATTCTGAGCAAAAAGTTCCAGAACTTTAATTCCTAAAATTTTAATTTTAGAATAAATTAAAAACATTTAGTGATAATTATAGCAGATTTTTCTACAGCAGAGTATGACAGGAAAGTAAAAACAAAAGGAAGGAAGGACAGAAAGAAAGGAACAATTAGAGAAAAGGAGACAAAGGACATTTGGTGAGTGGGATTAGGAATCCAGTCTGGAAAACTCTCATTTAGTTGTTCTTTTAAATATTTAATCCAGATCTGGAATAATCTGGAATCAACTTTCCCGACTCCAGATGAGAACAGATCACAATGAAGATCAGAAAGTCTTTAAGAAACTGACAGTAAAGCCACATCACCAGAGTAAATGTTTCTATTTAGAACTAAAAATAACAGGAATCAATTTTTTTTAGTGTTCAGACACCATTTTGTTTTTAAGCCGAAGCTTCTCCTCACCGCTGCTGTTCATGCGGAAGACGTGCAGAGCAACAGGCCAGGCCAGTGATGTCATCAGCAGAACGCCGCCGAGGTGCAGGTACGGCGCCGTCACCTGCTCAGGTGATCAAACACACCATCAGTGGTGATGAGGAAGAAGAGGAGGAGGAAGAGGACGAGGAAGATGTTACCTGGAAGGAAAGTAGCAGAGTCGTCCATTCTTCTCCCCACAGGTCGGATAAGACCGCAGTGGCTGCAACGGAGAAGATCAGGCTGATCAGGATCCCAACCTGAACACAAACAGGAAGAAGGAGAGTCAAAGGTCAGAGGTCAGCAGCCTTCACAGTCTGAATTAATGAAATTCGCCTTGAGGCACAAAAACCGACGAGACTCTTTGAAAGAAGTAAGTTTAGGTTTTAGAACAAAGAATCACTTCAAACTTGTATCAAAATGAAACTAAATGAATGAAACTTTCCAAATTTATTTGTTCTTAACAGTTTTCAGCCTGATGACTAAACTACACTCAAAAAGAAAACAGGCGATACAACTTTTATAAAAATTTAGCTGATAAACTAATCCAATAAAGTTTATCCAAGGACGTTCATTAAGTTGTCATGTTATCATCATTTTCTGTTTAAGTTGTAGCTCTGTTCTTTTGAAATGTTTCATCAGCATGAGGTGGATTAGCAGAGCTAGCTAACAACTGATGATGTCATCAGGACACGTTATTGTGGAATATCATCTCCGCCGTCATGAAACTGTCAAAAACCAACAGTCTTCAGTCAGATTGGCTGACTGCTACTTTAATATAAGATGCAAACAGTTTAGAATTTAATGCACTTTGCAAGCAACGTCTGGCTTCTGATGCAGACTTATGTTGAATTAAATATATTGGAACGTAAGATGCATTTTTTTATCTGATCTTAACTCAAACTGGTGCAGAGTTCAGGTTACCTTGTGACTCCAGTGTAAATGAAGCTTCTGGCCTTCAGACAGTAAACACACCGCCAGAAGCTGCAGAAAGAAACAGAACAAAAACAACTTGAGACATTTTACTCACTACCTGCTTTTCACTCGCTGCAGGTTGTTCAGTTTTATTGCCACGTTTCTGGAAGCACTGCGTGTTTTCCAGATTTCTTCAAAATAACTTCCAGCTCCGCAGAGTCTAATCAACCTGAATTAGCAGCTTAAAGCTGCGAAATCCTGAAAAATGAGGGACTTATTCTGTATTTTTAATGAAATTCATATTAAAAAAACTGTTTTGCCTCTGATAGCAAATAAAAACAATTAGTACTTACAGAAAAATTCATAACATGATCTGTGACACCATTAAACTTTATGCTGCATTATAAAAACACAATCTTTAACAAACAAGAAAGTTATTTTAAGTAACTGTAAAGTCTATTTTAACTTTTTAATCTTTCACAAAAAAATAATAAATGCTCATAATTTAACTTAAAATAGCTTCTAATGTTTCTTTGAAGCCTTAAGGTTTGAAATCTGCCATTTTAGTTCACTTTAAAATAGAATATTTTAACTCAGAAGAAATATTAGCATCATCTGAACAATAAGGAAAAACTGCAGCATTCACATGTAAATATCAACTTATTTAAAGTCGGATCATTTACACTCTGGTAAAAACATTTAGATAAAAAGGTGCCTCACCATGAGCACAGTGACGTAGGTGAAGAACCCTGCAGAGATGACCAGCAGAACCACAGACCAGGGGAACCAGAACCCCAAATGACCAAAGTTAAACCTTCAAACCAGCAGAGGAGCAGAGAGACGGTCCATGTAATAAGATAAGATAAGATAAAATTTTATTGTCATTGTCACATGAACAACGAAATTTGAGAAATGCCATCAGTTGGGCAAAAAAAAAGATAAATTTACACAGTGTAAGAAGTAAATAACAACAGCTGATACACATCAGTCATGATGATTAATGGTTATTTTTGATTGCATTTAGTTTTTTTTAAAACAAGGTCTATTTAATGAAATAAAGCATTGACAGAAAATAAGTTTTTGTTTTAGCGACAAAATTGCCAAAAGAAACAGAGAGAAAGGAAAGGAATAAAACATGGGAAAGAAACAGAGAAACACACAAAAAGAAAGAAACAAAGATGGAAACAAACAGACAAAAAAGAAACAAAGCAAAGAAAAAGAAAAAACTAAGTAAAAAGAAAGGAAAAGAGAAACAAACACAAAACAAATGGAAGCAAAGACCAAAAAAGTAGAAAAAGAGAAAACAAAAAATGAACAAAGGAAGAAAAAGAGAAAAAACCAATAAGAGAGCTGTGAAAAAAACTAAGCAATCTTAGTAAATTTTGCCCAAATTTATATCAGTTTATAAATGTTAGTCTTTAAAAATCCCTTTTGAAGCTTATTTCTGAAAGAAAGAAAAAAAAATCATTCAACCCTGAAAAAAGTGTTTTTGAAATGTCTTTCTCCCCCACAAGAGTTAACAAGGTTAATTAGCGGCAGCGCGGTGGGGGATTAGTACTAGTTAAACAACATTCATTTCATAAAACTCACCTAAATGTTTCAAGCATTCCACAAAATTCTCATAAATTACAACAAAAGAAGAACAACAAGGAGGACTTAGAATTAGAAAATGAGTTTAAATGTGGGAAAGGTTGACGCTGTTTAACCACAGCAGCAAACATCTGGCTGTGTTTAGGCCTGCAACAAGCAGAACTGGAAACTTTCTCCAGAGGACTTGTGGAAACAGGTCTTTGCTCAGTTTTAAAGCAACAAGAGTTAATTTCCCAGGAATTCATATATTGAATAATTTAAAACAAGCAGGATAACAGCGTGAAGAGGAGCTGCGTGTCGAAGAGACGCAACAGAAGTAATCTGCTCCTAAACAAATACTCCCTCCTCTCCTTCATCGGGTTCAAGAGTAAACTACTCCAGGGTGTGTAGACTTATTGCACACAGAGTAAACAGTTTGACCCACCAGTCAAAGTCGTTGTAGTCGTTCCCTGCTTGTCCCCAGAAGTAGAGGAAGAGCAGCGTCAGACAGAAAGCTACGACCAGCAGGGCGAACGACGCTCCCTCCAGCTGTGGACGCCACAACCAAACGAGACACAAAACCTTCCATCAAAATCCGTACAACAATATTCTGACCTTATCTGATGATTCATTTTATATTTTCATTCTCTGAGAGCCGTAGTCACCAGAATGAAAAGGAATGAAGGCTTTAATTATGTAACTCCATGTATAAGAACTCAACTAATCCAAAAGTATTACTTGAGTTGAGGTGCACTTATGTTATTTCCATTTTATTATGACTCTTTTAATGTCTGTGTTTGTTTTTCATTTTCACTTTTTCACTAGTTTGTTTTAGCTTTTCTGGTTTGCTTTGTTGCTTAGTTAGGAATTTCCTCCTGTTTTTTACGATTCCAAAATCGTGGAAATTCACGACAAATCCACAGATCCCTGCATTTTTTTCATACCAATGCATGATTGTGAGTTTATTGCAAAATTTACCACAAAAATAGTCAAAAACATTTTTGGGTAATTTCTTTCTAGGTAAAGAGCAAATAAAAATGTCAGAGTGAATCGAAGCAAATCTGTTTAGAGGTAGAGTTGAGAAACTACAAAGATAAAACAAAATTATCAAATGGAATCTAAAACTGAAGTATGGATCTTATTATAATCGATATGGATCCGATACTGAACTCAAAAATAATGGCAAAATCCTCCTAATCTTGTAACTTCTTGGTTTTTTATGAGTTTCAAATGGTGGTGAGAGTCGATTAAAATTATTAATCAAATTAATTGCAGGGTGTGTAATTAATTAATCACAATTAATTGCATTTTAATTGAGAACAAATAGACATATGAGCTCAACATCAAAGATATTTATTGTTCTTAATCTGTTATGTTGCCCAAACACCAGATTGGTGTAAAATGTTGTTCTAGCCATTTGATTTTCATATATTTGATCTTTGGAAGGAGAAATGAACCCGCGGGGCGAGGAGAAGCGACCTTGTCGTCCATCGCTTTGTTTATGGATGTTGCTAGCAGATTTATGGATGTACCAGAAACACAAAATACAAAGGATCCACTGGGACTTTTTGTACGTAAAAAAAAATGCAATAAACTTAAGATACATTTTTATCACGTTAAAATCTATGTAACTATTTAATCAAAACTAACGCAATAAGTTCCTAGCTGTAGTTTAAAACTATCTTCTTCAGAACATGATGAACATTTTTATGCATTGGCAACAATTTTTTAAGCCAAGCAAATAAAGTCTGATCTGTTCACCTCTGAAGGAAATTAAATCGCCTTTTCCTTCATAACATCCTTAATTTATTTAATATGTCACCATTCCAACCAGCCAGGCTTTCCTATAATCCTGATCATGAGTTCTTTGAGCTTATTTGGCAACATTTTCCCCTGAGGCAGATTACAGAATATCCTGGCTGCAGGCAAGGAGAATACAAGTTGTTGAGACATTTTTCCATGGTTTTGTTCCTCATATTCTTGCGCAAAATTAACTATTTCTGGACTCCAGCGGAATCAGCATTTAAGCGTCTGACCTTGCTGCAGCAGCAATCTTCCGGCTGACCTCCGCTCCTCTCGTAGCGCCTCCAGCGACAGCCGTACAGACCCGACAGACACCGCACGAAGGGCCCGTGTTCGTAGCGCCGCAGCAGTTTGGCGCGGAGGCCAAGCAGGCGCTGCGAGAACTTGGACGCCATCGCTGGATACGTCATGAGTCGACCACCATCCTGCTGACACACACCTGAAAAACAAAACACACCTTGAAAGGCCTCTGCAGCGCTGCGGTGAGGCGGGACTGGTCATGATTAAAGGGATTAATCGATTATTGGAATAATCGACAACCAATTTAGCAATCAGTTAATTGTTAACCGGAGATCACAGGTTCAAAAAAAAGGTTGTTTTCTGAAAACAAAACATATTCAGAGTAGTAATTAAGACAAAACTGTACAAAAAATATAGACCTTTGCATTTAACGTAAAACCATTGTCTGTGAGGATGTTATATATTTGATGCACGTCTCACATCAATGACGTTAAAGTTGGATAAAATGCAACATTACAGTTCAGACTGCAGACGCTTTTTATTAGTTAATATTCGTTACATATTGTTGTGTTTTAGTTTAGTTGTGGTAGTTTTAGTTTTAGTTTCTTCATACTTAGGTTCATTTTTAGGTGTGGAATTCAAACAGGTCAAATTATTGTGATTATGTCAATTAGGTCATGAATAATCAACATTAGATACCATTTTCAAAAATTGTATTCAGTTATTGTTGAACAACCAACTGACTCTGGTTTTCTTCCAACTCTTATTGTGGCCATTTTGAGCTCCAGTGTAAAAGCCAGCAGGATGTATGAAGTGATGACAGCTTTCACATCAGTTTGAAAGGCTAATAAAAAGATTCAGAAACACAAAAACGAAGGGCATTACATCTATATACTTCAGTATACTTTAGTTCCTTTTATAAACGAATGACATACTGTAGTTCCCCTTTAATTAGCATCTTTTTATATTATGGTTAAAAAAATCTATTTCAGTTTTCTTTATTTCGTTAGTTTTAGTTGAACTGGAGCAGAGAACAGATGTCAGCATTGTGGTTCTTTGTTTTTTCAGTGTCAAAAGGGGAGAAAACTATAAACAATATTGTTAAATATTAGTTATTGGTCACAGTAACTCTAATATCCAGTGTTGGTATTGATCAAAAAATTTTTTAAATGAAACACAGCAGCACCTTTTCATTACGGATCCACAGATTTAATGATCTGGGCCAATGTTGGATGAAAACTGTTGCTATGGCTGAAAGCAAATATTAATCAATATTACATATATTAAACCACACTTTTAACACCATAAAAACAACCACATGGCAGAGTTTTCTGCATCACAGTCACATGACCAACAGAAACAAACAGGAACAATGTGGAGATGAGAATTGTTTGCTCTGCAAAAGCATTAATGAAAATAAGCCGCACCATGCCTGAAGCTTCTTCTGAACCACATCAAAATCTAGAAACAAACTTTATTATGACAACAGCTGAAGAGCAACAACGCATTCAGAAATGTAGGATTATCTTTCTTCTGTTTACTGCAGCAGCATCCGTTTTCAATCCCTCAAAAGTCAGATTCTATCTGAGTTTTTCCTTCCAGCAGATTTCAGGTCAACCTCAGCAGAGCCAGACCTGAAACTTCATCCCTGTAATATCCTATCTCTGTTTTTTGTTCTTTGTACAACCAAAAATATGATAAACCTTCCCGCAGACAGCCAGAGGCAGAGTTGCAACAGCTCCTATTCTTATTGTACAACAGAAGCAGAGCGGAGGACAAAGCCGCTGTAACTCATCTGCTGGGTCGGCTCATCGCCTTCCTCTCCAGTTACTGAAACTTTCATGCATTTTAGCAGCTGAAAAGGTGATTCACTGCCCACAGATTGATTCTTTCCTTTTCGGTTATTCTGGTTTACAGCTAATTAAAACCCAAAATTCAATGTCTCTGAAAATATTCCAACAGGCCAATAAAAAAGGATTTTTATTACAGATATTTGGCCTAAAATGTTGGTTGGTTTTTAAAGGAGCTCAGTGGTGGGAATCTTTTACTTTCTCACAATTCCATTAAAAATCGATTTAGGATTCAAAACAATTATTCATAATGATTTCTGCTTTAAACTATAGGCTCTTCCCGATCCATAACAGTTTGCTTTTCAAGGCAGAATGACAAATAGAAACAATAAAGTGTCTTATTTCACATTTATTAAGTTTTAAACATTAATCCATGCATCCTCAAAAAGTCCGGAAAGAGCGCCACAGCCTCCTCAACGAGCTGCAACTTCCATCCAGAGGATTTTTGCCATTTGACAGCCTCATTATTATTCTAGTTATTTAGTGAATAATCCTAAACAAATGCAGATAATTCCTCACTGAGTCGGATTCAAGTCGCCTACAGATTAAAAATAAATAAATGTCAGCGGAAGAGGATTAGCTGAACTGAAGGTAATTTAAAGGTAAAGGTAATTTTATTTATATAGCACATTTTCAGCATCAAGGCAATACAAAGTGCAACATCAACAACCCGGTCCGAACACATTGCTGCATAAAACATGGCAACAAACTTCTGACCAGTCACTTCTGACCTTGGCCCCGCCCATTTGTGTTGTTCCTGTGTTGCTCAATCTTCAGTTTGTGAACCTTGACCAGGCGTCATGTCAAACTCCTGGGAATTCAATAAAAAGCTAATTGTGTCCAAAAGTCTTCACGAAGATGGACTGGTTCAGTCATCTGTGTCTCTAGTTTCCTCCATAGACATGGACACGTGAACGCCTCATTGAGCAGGTTGGCCCGTTGCTGCAATACGTCAGCGTCCGCCATATTTAACGTGGCAGATTTGTTGTATTGTATTATGGGAATCTTTTTTTTTGGAACACTAGCTGTGTGTCTGGAAAGCTCGTTGTGACAACTCGGTACTCTTCTCCTTACTCCAGGTAGAAAAAGAAAAAAGAGTGAAACGTTTCAGGTCATCCTGGCATGAAAAGTCAGGGAAGAATTCAAATTGGAAATAACTGCAAAGTGCTGTAAATGGTCAAGAAGCCATGTCTTATAAACATTCCAGCTGTAGACAATTCCTGGAAAAGTTCACAGGACTCCAGTATGAAACGAGCCAAGAGCTCTGGGTCGGCCAAATGGGAGTTCGCCAGATTAAAAGAGTCAGATATATAAATACAACAAGATATCTTGTTAGTGGGTCCAGATTTGTTGCAATTGTGGAACTTTGTGTACTCAGATGTGCTGAGTTCATCTCCTCCCTGTTGGCCTGAATCCCAGCAGAAAGACCAGAGTCCTGTGTGGTTTTAATTTTTATAAATTTGTCACATTGTACAACTGACAGATTAACATAATAAATGTCCAAAATAGAGACCATAGTCCTGCACTGCAAAAACACCAAATCTTACAAAGCATTTTGTCTAGTTTCTAGTATGAACACCTCAGCATCACTTAAAATAAGCACTAAGCTAACTTAAAAGTAACTTATCAGCAAGCTGTAAGAGCTTGTTGATGTCAATTTGAGAATTTTAATTAAAAGTACCAGTTCCTTTGGCAGATTTTTTTTGTTGTTTTTTATTATTTTTTTATTTTTTATTGAGACTGATGTTTATTGCACTGTAGGTATTTGTCCATGCGCGGTGACAAATATTTGTACCACACTGAGGAATCTCCAGCGGTGAAGTTCTGTGAGTAAAAAGAGAAGAAAGAATCTAATGAAAGGAGAAAAGCTCTATAGAAAAACAAAGCCTGGAGCAATCTGGTCCAGTAGCAGGAGTTCCCTGAAACTCTTGAATGCCCCTTAACCTCACAATCCTTACGAGGCATTCTTTGTGCACTTTTCCTTCCACTAAACTTTCTATTAATATGCTATGGACAGAACGATCTCAACAGCCAGCGTCTTTAGTAATACTTCACCTTCCTTGTTGAGTATCATTGATAGTTTGCCGCTGAAGGTCAGGAGTCTTTTCCATGTCTTTATAGGCCATTTTTAAAATATTATTTTGAATTAAATATCTCCCGTAGTTTTCCTGGACGCTGGATTTTGGGTTTTTATTTGCTGTAAAACATCAAAAATCAACACAAAGACGTTGGAATGCGTCACTTTTGTTGGAAGGTGTCACAATCTAATCAAGCTTCCCCTGGTCCATATTAATAACACAGAATAACTTTTTGGTAATATTTTTGAATTATTAAGGCACGTGTGGATACTTTGACAGAAATATCTGCTTTCCAGCTGCATTCCCTTCTTCCAGGACTGAATGCATCATGATTCCTGCAATAAAATGAAACAGCAGAGCTGTGCTTGTTTCTGAACAGTACGGCTGTAGGTTGAAACATGACGGTCAAATGAATAATCTGGGACATTTAGATTAAATAATCCATACCATGATGTGTTTACCAGTCGAAATAACAGTCAGCCTCTGTGTTGGTAAATCACTCACTCATATAAACACCAAACTTTTTAAATAACTCCGTGTTTTTTGGAGCTTTTTGAGGCCTTTTACCATTTTTTAAGCTTATTTATTGCGTCAAGCAGCGCGTCTCATCGGGCTGCCTTCATAACTGTCTCTATAAACAAAGAATGGAGCCGCTGAGCTCTGGGAGATCCGCTCAGAGGCGAACCACCCGGAACCAGCATCGACACCAGCATCTTTTCCCATCTTGTTTCATATTCATCCCTCCTGTTTCAGGCCGGTCTTCCTACCTCCAGGCTCACGGTGAGCCGGCAGAGACGAAGCCGCAGTGCAGAGCTCCTTCTCCGGCTGTCGCTCGGAGCAGATCGGCTGATCAGGGGGAGTCAAGCGAGCGAGAGTTACCGACACCACAACCGGAAGTAAAAGACTTAAGACATTAAAAGGGGAGGAAACATCAGATCTCCTTTAAATTGAAGTAAAAATCAGAAAATGAAAAGTACAGAAATAGACCCGGCATCATTTTTTGCTGGTTTGTAAGATCTGCACGGTACAAACTGAACACCAGGGGCGTCTCCAGATCTAAAGGGGGCCCAGTGATCATCTGGGGTGGCACACCAAAATCAAAAATATAATCAGAATACAAGTTTTATAAGTTTATCATCACAGGTTCTGGTTCTGCTGGATGTTTCTTCCTGTTAAAGGAGAGTTTCTCCTCGTCCAGGAGGAATGAAAGCTGCATGACTGCTGGACTTCCTGAAAAAATGTAAGCAAATTTGAATAATGAACTGAACTTGATAAAATCTTATCAAGTTTTATTACTAGGATCAATTTGGATGTATGTGTGACTGAATTGAAATTGAAACTTTTTTTGTAAAGTGCCTTCAGAAGAAAACTTTATTAATAAACTGAATTTAGCAAATCAGATTTACTTTGCTGCTTTACAAAAGTCTGCTTCTAATTTTTGATAAATATCTCAGCAATTTGTTGCCATTTTAAAGGAATAACCATTTTATTTCTACTTTTAGTTTTTTATATATCAATGACATGTAATTCACGAAACACTTAAAAAAGAAGAAAAGAAAAGGAAAGAAAGAATGAAAGAAAAAGAAAAAACTGTTTCAAAGCCAATAGCAGTAATATTACTGGTACTTTTGGTATTATTCTGTAGTGGCAATGCAATGCAATTATTCCATGGAAAAATGTAAACCTGCATTCGACATATACATATATAAATAAAAATATCAATTTGTTTCTTATGTTTAGCCAAAGTTGTCAGGAGCCGTTCTGGCTCCAATCAGGAACCAGAAACATGTGGGGACAAACACGTACCACACTGAGGAATCTCCAGCGGTGAAGTTCTGTGAGTAAAAAGAGAAGAAAGAATCTAATGAAAGGAGAAAAGCTCTATAGAAAAACAAAGCCTGGAGCAATCTGGTCCAGTAGCAGGGCTCTGAGGTTATAATCCTCAGGCAGACATGGTTAACATTCAGGGAGGGAGGAAAAGATGTCCTGGTACTCAGACATGTAACAAGCCTTATATGGATTTCCTTTTCCCCTTCACTTCCACTGTCTTCTTGGATTCAAGCTGCAGAAGGTCTAAGTTAGTGGTGGTTCTAGACCCGGATTACCACACAGCATAGGTGGCCTTTATTGAACAGTAAATTATTGGGAATTAGGAGAGAGAAGAGGAAAACATGTGAGTAACAGAACCGAGTCAGATATGCACGAAAATCTGCAATAACACTCCCTTTCATCCGCCATGTCTGGTTATAAAAGGTACTTTACAAAATTAACCTGCGCAAATTATCACTATGTGCTTTCTTCACTTTGCGTTTACTCAAGCCAGGTAAACATATGAAGTTAATAAAGAACAAACAGCGCCCCCTAGAGTCACAATGCGAACTATGTTCCTGATCATTTGAGTTTCTCTGAGTCGGAACATTCCTGTTCTTCACATTTTTACCTAAAATGACTCGTATTATTATTATTATTATTTATTTTTTTTTATTATTATTATTTTTTTATTTTATTTTATTTATTTTTTTTTAATTATTTTTTATTTTTTCAAATTAAAGTTCATAACTTTTTTTAGGTGGTTGTGGTAAGAAAACTCCGTTTCTAAAGCAAACACAGACCCGGAAAAACAAATATAGTAAGATCTTTACATTTCTTTCAAAGGTATTAACATGGATCTGGGAATCCATGTTAATACCTTTCCATTTAATTAACTTATAATAACATAAGCTAATTATGTCTCTCTGTTCACTAACAGCCTGTATATAATACTGTGGGCGCCACTGGTTTATTAAGAGCAGAATTTAAGTTCCTCGTCTATTTTTTTACGCCATATCTGGAGAAACTCTGTAGCCGAGATAGAAAATATAAAGAGCAAATCAGATTTTTGTTGGATTTATTTTGAAAATAAAGCGGAAGCAATAGAGATTTTCTAGCAAATTTACATAAGTCATGCTGGTGACCCTGCTCTTCGGTGTCATCCATCGCCACCTGTTGCCAAGGTGATGCAAACACACCATCAGTTGAGTCCAATTGGATGTCAGCTACTTTAAAGAGATACGACATTTTGGTGAAACATTCTGTATTTTTTTATATACCAACAGTGACTCATTTAATACATTTCTTAAAATATGTCCAAAAACATTACAGCTAAATATAGTCCTGGATTAAATATCTGAAATGCTCAAATTCCTTTTTAAAATACAGCTAATGAAAAATCCTGATATGTTTTGTTTATTAAATAAAGATCAATTTGTATGTATAATCAGAAATGTAATGTTATGGCCTAAATGACCATGGGGGAGACTTCCTGCCTTATTGTGACACCCTTTACAAAATGTCACAGATGTCTCATGGAAGGTTTGGTGGAAGGAAAAAGTGTGGCGAGGATTGTGAAGCAAAACCCTTTTAAGAGAGTGACCAAGAAGCTAATCACACTGACCAAGTATTTGGTGCATATGGCTTCAGAAGGAGAACATTTTGCTATGAAAGTTCTTGAAACATGATCCTAAATAACAGATTTTTGGTTTTAACTAGCTGGAAGGCAGAATAAATGCAATTAAATAAATAAAAAGAAACACACAAAATATGCCACTTTGTGTATGGCATAAGATTTTAAATTGAATTACTTAAATAAATTAACTTAATATTCAAAATGTAGTTTAACCGGATTTAAGGATGTTAACATAAAGCTGAACAGAAACAGAAAATTAAGTCAACTTTTTGATATTTCGCAGCAACATCTAAAGGTATGAAGTTGCTCAGTGCAAAAAGTAAAGTGGAGAAAATGCTGAGTAAGAATGAGACCAGCAGTAAAATCCCAGAGTCAAAGTTTAAGAGAACAAAGGAACATAGCGACTTTACAAAGCACAGAGTGTGAAGTGCAAAGTTCACCTCAGAGTTGGACCCTTTAAAACAAGATTACTGTTACATAACCAGCAGAAGGTTCACCTGTTTTAAAGGTTCATGTACAGCTGTCCTCCATATTAACTCCTCAGATAAAAGCTGACTGATGTCTGTTAAAGTAAAAACTAAGATGCAGTAAAAATAAAACTCCCAAGTTGCTACTTACCTCTGATCCAAAGTCATTTTCTCACTGCTGTAACATTTGGGGGTCAAGTAAACAATAAATGGTCAACATTGCTACTGGGAGTTTTTCTTTCACTGTTCTAACATGTACATACAGCAAGTATTGGCTTCAGACTTGATTGTTTTATAAAGTGCTCCAAAAATAAAGTTTGATTTTTTTTTATTATTATTATTATTGCTATTTTCAAAGACTAGAATTGCATAACTAAATATTATTTTTCTGTCTAATTTACATTTTCATAAGTTAAATCAGATGTTATGATCAAATTGTTGTGTAGCCCTTTTTTTTTTTTTTTTTTACTTTCATGAAAATATATGAAAGTATTTCTACTCTTGCTTGAGTAAATGTTTTAGCTATTCTGCCCACCTCTGGGTATTTGTAGCAGCATCCAATGTTAAACAAGACACCTTTTCTTTTTTTTTCTTTTAGTTTATTCCGTGTTTTAACCCACAGTTTCCCCACTGAGCGCAGTGAAAGCAGCTCTTCTCCCGCCAGCTGCTCTCTTTCTCAGTAAAGTTGTCAAACCTCTGGAGCAGGAATGTTCTCTCCCAGCGTGGAGCCTCTCTGCCTGACAGCCAGCGCTGCGCCCAAACAGATCAAGTTAACCGCGTTTCAAAAGCGTTCACCCGCACTTCCGGTTGAACCGTCAAAATAAAAGCGAGTCAACTAGTTACAGCTCTGATTTGACCTCTAAAACGAAGTAAAGTCCAGATTTCTCTCACACAAGGCTGCATATACAATAAATGAACTTTAAAGAGTAAAAAAATAGAGGAGTAAATTATTTTCTATTAATCTTTTTCTTGGTCTTTATGTTTTACCCCTCAAAATATTGGTCAAATAATAAATGAAAAACTAGAGTTTATTCAGATAAAGACTTGAAACAAACACACAAATAGGTTAAATTGAGTGAACTGAATCTCAAATTTGTTGTCGTCTATTTATTGTAATGGTATTTTCTCCATGAAGAAAATTTGGAAAAGAGTACCAAAAAAAAGGAAAACTGGATTATTCACAAAAAGAGCAGAAGTTATTTCCTTCAGTTGGAAAGAATAAACATAAATAAAAGACAAAAATATTACTTAAAATTTTAATTAGGACATTCCTGGGTTTTTCTTTCCTCTTCAATGAACTAGCATTTGATCAAATAGTGTTAAAAAATGTGACCAAACAAGAAAAAATGGTCCAGAAACAAGAATAGACCAATAATAAGACCACAAGTATAATGTATGTATTGATTTTTTTCATTTTTATTCACAATCCCCCATTGCTGGAGTCACAAGAAATGCATAGATATAGAGAAAAATAAAAGATGATGCATCAAACTGCTTAAATATAATAAAAGTTACTTACATATTTACTTTTAGCCAAAGTAAGTGTGCAAGTTATGTTTCTAACAAATTTATATTTCTATCGGACTACATTTTGGGTTGGATAATTGTTTAAAACATTGTTGGTCATGCCTTTAATTTGAAGGTTGAGTCATCCTGTTTCCTGTTTCACAATAAAAACTGACGCAGCGGAGAAAACGTGGGTCTCCCGGACTTTGATACTCCTCCACGGATATAACTAGTCTAAGAAGTTGCGCTCGGTCCAACCAGCGGCTCGAACCTCGGGACAAACCCGCCTGTAAGGCTCCGGACCGCGGACATGGCCGACCTGTGGGTCTCGCTGGGGGTTCTGGTCGCCGCGGTGATGCTCTGCGAGGCGACCCGCCGAGCTGCGGCGCGTTTTCTCCCCGGTGTTTGTTGGATTTACCTGCTGGAAGCGGCGTCCACCTTCCAGCTCTGCTGCTGCACCCAGGAACTCAAACTGCTGGCGGAATCCGTCCGCTTGGACCTGTCGACCATCCTGACTCTCACTTACGTCGTCACCGTTGTTCATCTGTCAACTTTCAGGGAAGCGACGTGTAATCCCGCCGTGGCTCTGGTGAGACTCTGCCGCGGCGAGGCAAGCGGCAGAGCGGCGGCGCTCCTCGTCGCCGTCCAGCTGGGCGCCGCGGTCGCCGCTCGGTCCTTTGCAGCCTCGGTGTGGTCGCTGGGGCTGTCGAATATGCACCGCCAGCACCAGAAGTTCGGGTTCCGGTGCTTCGACCCGCTCGGTGGGACTGTGCTGGAGGCTGCCGCCGTGGAGCTGGCGTGCGCTTTCGCGGTGCAAGCCACCGCCATGCACATCCACAGGCTGGAGGAGAAACTCCGAGTTCACGTCTTCGCTGCTGTCATCACCGCTTTGGTTTACACAGGTGTGTTGAACCTCCCCAAAAAAGTAATGGAAACATGTAAAGATCCCTGGTTTTATTTATTTTTTATCTTAAAGTTGATACGATTAATCGATTATTGAAATGGTCGTCAACTAATTTATAAATCTATTCATGTTAACTGGAGTATGCTGACTAAAAACAAAAAACTACAAAAACATTCAGAGCAATAATTAAGTCAAACTTTCTACTCAACTTGTCGTGCATACAGTTTGTATTTAAAGCTGCAGTATGTAACTTTTATTTATTTTATTTCCATATGTTCAAACTGTCACTATAATTGTGAAAACAATCGATCTCCTCTGATTTTTTATTTTTATTTTCTATAACTAACCGTGGATGACTGTATTATGTATGGTTTCAGCAAGTTTGGGTTTAAAAAGCATATTTATGTGTTTGTTTTGTCCTTTGTGTTTTTGTGCAGGTGGGAGAATTTCTGGAGCTGTTTTTAATCCCGCCCTGGCTTTCTCTGTTCAGTTCCCCTGCAGTGGCCACACATACCTGGAGTACTGCTTCATCTACTGGCTGGGTCCAACATTAGGTAATGATCATGTTTTCATTGGATTCCTCCTCTTTTCTAGTGTTTTAATTTGTGTTTTAGTTTCATATTGAACACAAGGGCTGCTGTGTGCCTGCAGGCATGGTGAGCTGCATCCTCCTGTTCGAGAAGATCCTCCCTTTTCTTTCTGGAAAGAGCACCACTGAGATGGACGGCTCCATTACACAGAAAGACAAGACACAGTAGATTTTAGTTTTATTTAAGTGAGGGAACAATTCTGAATGAATAATTAAGACTTTTCTCTCTGTGGCTGTTGGGGACGTGCAGCAGGACCAGATTGGGCTTGATGAAGCATCAAGCATCACTGATGAGGGAAAAAACCCTTTTGGAAACTTTCTGCTCTAGAAGTAGATGGAAACATTTTGCTACCTTTGTGACTTTTCAGGCCAGTGGGAGGAATAACAAATCTGAATATGAACAGACAGAAACTTTTGCTCTCACCACTTCATTTAGGTCATTTATGAGAAGCAAAAATGAACCGACAGCTGAAGAGTTAGATTTAAAACATTCTATGTTTTAGTGATAACTAAAAACTCAATGGTGACCAAAAGTACCATAACTGTTCAACATAGACCAATATGGCTGCTGCAGTGAAGTTAGTATTATGTCCATCATTACAAATCTAAAAGAAACTGTATTTCATATAAAATTTAAAAGTTCTGTTTTGATTGCATATGTCTGGGATTATTTTTCACATACGATTAGCATTGGAGGAGCAATTACAGGACAAGCTAAACTTAGGAAGGTCTTTAAATATAATAAAACTCGATTCTCTTGTATTTACAGCCCTTAACCATTGAAAATGTGACTTTAAAGTTTTTTATCAGACTCAGTTGTTTCAAACATACTCATAGCTATCAATCCTGCTAAGGTTAGCTAACTATTACTTGGGTTTGAGCAGTGCTAAAAGTATATACATTAGATTTATGGGAAACGTATAGGCTGCCTGCGCTGATGGACAATTTCTGAATAATCCAGACATATACATGTAGGTTAGCTAGTAAAATTATGGCATACTTGGTTTGAATTGTTAGCTACTTCAAAGTTAGCTAACAATGAGTTAACAAAACAAACCATTTCTTACACTTTAATCATTTTTCTCTTGAATACGAAACTTTTCTCAAACTTTCTTTGGCATTTTTCTTTTAACGTTATTTAGTCTTTTCACATTAGTCTACTGGGTCCTCAACAATAAAAACTGGCGTCTAATCTGTCTGTTTTACTGTTGGGCCAATTCAACAACAATAAAACTCCAGTTTATTGCATTTCTTAGAGCAGTGATTCCCAAAGTGTGGGGTGCGCCCCCTAGGGGGGCGCAGTGCCATTACAGGGGGGAGCGGGAAGCAGTATGGATGGAAACAACAACAAAAACAGTTACACAAAAGTGTTTCACTGTAAAGATGGATTGTAGTTTGTTTTGTTGCAACCTGAAGTGTGAATTAAACTTCAGTGGAGTTTGAAAACAAAATATGTGTACAGGTTTAGGTCTGGTTGAACGATGTGTGTGCCCAATTGATTTTTTTTTTTTTCTCTCTTTCTTTTTTAGGGGGGATTTTATTGTAATCCATAGGGGGCCCAGAAAATCTTTGGGAACCACTGACTTAGAGAAAAATGTTTATTCTGTTATATAATTATATCAGTGAACCTCTTATGATATGGTTTTTAATTTAATTTTGTTGGAATATTGTTGTTATTTTGCTTATTTTAATTAAATACATATTTCCTAATACCAGCAAACCAAATGCTTGAAGGTTTTGAAAATGTACTGCAAAATGTTAATGCCTCACTCTAATAGACAGTAATGTGTAATTGCATGTTTTATATGCGTCAAATGGCTCCATAAATATCCTATTAATAGCATTTATGCTTTCTATGCAATACAGTGAACTCGTATTCCTGCACCAAGTGCTGATGAACATTTCTAAGAATGTATGAACACACCAGCTAAATGCAACCAGGTCAATATTTGGTGACAGTTTCTCTTAAAGGATCAATAAAGTCCATCTACAAACACTGTAAAATGATAGCACAGCCTCTGACAATGAGTTTTCTGTTTATTCCAATCACAGTGTGCAAATATTTACTAACTATGTAATCAAAATGTAAGTTAGTTAAAATTATGTAGAATAAAAGCCACAGAAACAGATGCCTGCCTTTCTTTCTAAAAATAGCTGATACTGTGAAATATTTTTAACTGTCAATGTTGTTTAATTATCTTTGTTTTAAATTAATTAAGCACAAAAGTTTTATTTTTATTTTATTTTAAAGGAAAATAGCATTTTGTGATAGCTTTGATTCCACCAAAGTGTTTCTATTATTTTTAAAACTTTTTTTATGGTAGTCATGGTAAGTTAATTTATTTTAGATGACAATAATGCTTTGGTCTTTAGATCTTTCTAGTAAAGTATCGCTGCATAAATCACTCTGAGTAATAATATGATGTGCTGCTGCCTGAATGAAGTATCGACACAGGATGCTGAGGATTGTAGTAAACGTACAACTTACTTGTATTGTTCATCTTTTTCAAATTTTATAAGCTATTGCTAATAGCTCATGTTGCTATAAAATAATGTATTTTTCTGATTTGCTGTTTACAGTACTTTGTTTCTAGGAAACATGGTTTGAACATGTATAATTAAAAGGCATTTATTTTTAATGATATGTGAAGTATTTTGATTGGAATAAAAGGTAAACAAATAGTTTTTTGTCACTGATGTTTTGAGCTTTTTGAGTTTATTGGGGGGGTTTTCTGATATCCCTGTCATCTGCAACAATGACCCAACAATAACATGACTTCATCTCTTGCAACACTTACTGAAACTGCAAGTGAATCTGACGGCATGACCTACTTTTTGACTAATTTGACTAATAATTACCTGATCACATTAGGGGATCATCCAAATACACATGCATCGTTCAAACCAAGAGCCCATCAAAGGAGACGCATCTCGCTGAAAAAAGTGACAGCACTTGATATTACACAAGTCAAAATATTAAGAAATTAAGAGAGATTACAAACTGACACAAAGTTGGCATGAAATCACCACTGATACTCAATTTAATACTGAAAAAGTCAGTTACAAAATAACCAAAACCACAAAATCGTAGACAAAATGATCAACGATTGTGGTTGTTCAGCATAGTGAAGGTGCTATCATGCTGTGGGGCTGAACTGCTTATTATACCAGTAGATATGCCTGAAAGTAAGAGGCTGTTTATATCATTCAAAGGGCCAGTAGAACAAGGAATGAATAAACGATTTCAGTCTGGATTTAGAACTGCTGAAAACATTCAAAATCCAATTACATAATAAAAATAAGTGTTTATTTTTCCATTTGCGAAGTGGAAAAAGGGTTTTGGGAGGAAGCTAATGTCAATCTCTATTTTCAGCTATTCATGCTATTTATTCTGCTAAATAGTTAAAAAGTATGTTTTACATATTTTTTTTATCCCAATGATGTAAATAATAGAAACCTGTGTTGTGTGAAAGAATAAGTTTTGTAAAAATGTAAACGTGTGATACTTTTTGATCTTTCAGGTTTGCTTTAGGTTGATAAAATTTTTGTTGAATAATTCTCTAATTACTGTTCATATGAATTTATTGGTAAGAAAGTAAAGCGTAAATATTTTTACCCAAAACCTTATCACAATAAATGATCTAAATAACAGGTAATCCCCTCGCTGAAGTCTGGATTATCCAAAAAAAGCTCCATTAAATCCTGCCAGTCACATGGTACCTGTTACATAACATGAACATGTGGCCTTTATTTAACTTTTACACTCAGATTAAACTAAATGTCAAACTAAAAGCAGCACTGATTACTCTGCACTGGTCATTTTCATAATTAAGACCACTAGCAGGACATCTGGTGCACACTGTTACTAGCAGATCTGCAAGGAAAGTATGGTGATCTCATGGGAACTTGCAGCATCAACACCTTCCTGGGGCTGATGTGTGCAGACGACCTCCATGTACTTGAAGCTTTCTGTTTTAATAAACTCATCAAAAGCTTTGTACTCTCAGGTCTTCAGTTATGATTGAAGTCGACATGTCTTGTAGAGCGTCCGTTTTCAGTGGCAAACATTTCTGTCAAAATACTTTTTCACAGTGTTAGAAAAGCTTATATCCACTGCGATCCAGTTACTGCCTTCAGTAATCTAAAGTCCCTGCAGTGACTCTAATAAGCTCTAAGCTATCTTTACACACCTTTATAATCACTAGCAGCTTCCTAAGATGCTGAATCGAGAGTTTTAGATTGAACCCATACATACCTTCTGCAATGTCTGATATTAACAACACAGATAGGTTTCATTGTAAATTCAGCTTAGTGGTATGTCAGTTTGTATTTACAATGCTGATATCACAATAACTGTAATGTGCCTTAGTGAAAACACACATGCTTTAGTTAACCGAGCCCTCAGATCTGGAGATAGAAGTCTGATCTTTGAAACAAACCAAAAGGTGTTAAATCTGTAGAAAATTCAGTGAGTTGTGAGGATTTTATTTGCATTATCTCTTCATACTTTCAAACAGCCGTAGTGTTAACACTGGTGACTCCTCCCAGTTTTAATGGACAAACAAGCTCAATCTGGTAGCTAATCTAGATAATTTAACTTGGTTTCTGTAGCACTTTGCTCAGCCAGTCGCTCCTGAGAGGACTTTTTGACTTTTAGACCTTTGATACATCATATTCAGTGGTGGACTGGACATCGGGAACACCAGGTCATTTCCCGGGGACTTGGCTGCTGCTCCATTCAGGGTAGCTGAGGGATGGGACCCAATCTTGGGTTCAGGTCACACCAGTGGCGTATCTAGGCCACTGGTGTGGTACCTCAGCACCCCTAAAAAATTAAGAAGCTGTGATTACGATTTTGTAAGTTAAAGCTTAAATAAGTAAGGAATAAATTATGATAATTATAAACGGGCCAGTGAAATTCATTTTATTTGTTATTTTTGTATTTTTCCACGAGTCGGTTCCTCGCTGTGTTCAGCAGCAGATGTATTGTGAGGCTGCCAGCAGTAAAATATAAAAATACGGTGGCCGACAGGTGCAAACGCGCACAGCGCCCGTCCCTCCCTCCCATTCTGACTGTAGTCGGTTACCTCCTCTCTTACCGTAGTTTTCTTCGAACTTCCAACCACAAGCCCCTCAAACTACAGCAACGGGCGGATAAATATTTCCCGGATTGTCATGTCCAAAACTTGATCGG
>CAEFZX010022263.1:0-127196 GCA_903066825.1 Alfaro cultratus | reverse complement strand
CAGAATAGCTTTGAATCATCAGATTTTGACAAAAACTGTAAGCAGAACTTCAACTTAAAATTTGAAAGAAAAATAATATTTCATTTTGTCACATTGTATAAATTTAGATACTAATAAAATACTGGGTGTAATAAAATGGAAATGTGAACTGAATGGACAGTAATGGAGTATTTTCTATACCGACCACCAGAGAGCAGTAAGAACTAGGACTAAAGAGCTCGTTTTATATTGGCTGACTTCAGTGTAAGATACAAAAACAGAGAGATATCTGGATCTGGCAGAAACATCAACAGAGTAGTTTCTGTTTAAAGGAGGAACAGAAGGAAAGAAGTCTCCTAAAGATAGTAAAATAACTATACAACTCCAGAAAAAGTAAAAAGATTTAATTTATAAAGCCCTTTTTGCAGAATGTGCTTGGATGCTTTGCTATATGCTCTTGAACAGAAAAAAGTTTTAGTTCCCACATTGAGCCTTCACCTCAGAGCTGTCTACATATCTGCGAACATTTACTGGATGGATGGATGGATGGATGGATGGATGGATTAATTTATGTTGTAATCAGTCACAAAGAAAGACGGATGGATTTTATTCTGGTTTATTCTTTTCTACACTGCAAAAACACAAAATCTTCCCGAGTAATTTTGGTGTAGTTTCTAGTACAAATATCTTACTACACTTGAAATAAGACAAAACTAACTTATAAGTAACTTTTCAGCAAAATATAGAAGCTTGTTTTAGAGCAATAATTCCTTAATATTGATGAAAAGGTTGGCAGATTATTTCACTTATAACAAGACATTTGTCCATGTTTTCTATGTCTTTTTCGGCTTCTTTGGTCTATGTTACTGTCCACAGAGTGTGTTTACAAGTCATCTAGTTGAGGAACACTATGTATTTGACGTCAACATACAGTTTGTGGTATTTTTGCAGGGTTTTGATTTGGTGTCACTTGTAGTAAACACGAGTCGCTCCAGTAATCTGTTAGTTAGAGAGACGAAAGCAAAAAAAACCCAACAAAACAACAGAAACAAAAGGTTAGAACCCCAGACAGTGTCCCCAACAACATTATTGAAAAAAAGTTACATATGGTAAGTAATTCAGAGCTACAAAGGAATAGTTTAGATTACATTTACTTGTTAGAATGGTCTAAACATAACAGAGATGTTTATGCAAGAGTTGAAAAAAATATTGAAAGCTATTTTGCAAAGAAAAACTGTCAGTCACAAAGAAACAAGGCTGTAGATGTGCAAAGCTGGTAGACATGCAGCTGTATTTTCAGTGGTCGGTGGTTCTGTGAAAGTATTGACTCTATGGGACTGAATACAAATATAGGCCATACTTTTCATATTTACTTTGGAAAACCATGTATCATTTTACTTCCACATGTTTGTTTTGCCACACAAATTCCCATTAAAAAGAGTTTTGTTGTTAAATAGTGAAAAAGTTCAAGGTAAAAGGTACATATTTTTGAACATAATTCATGTCTGAATGTCCAAACCTTTGTAACTGATTGATGAAAATCTATATAACTGGTCAGAGGGAGTTGACAATGATTTTGTGGTGGGAATCTTTTAAGTGACAGCTCACTGACCATCCAGATGTCCTCCCTCTGAGACGGGCTGCTTGCTTTACTGTAACATGATGCACGCACTTGCAGATTATGGACCAGCTTTAAATTCTGCTTTCTGATGAAAATGTTGGGAATAAATGAATGTGTGGTTTCTAAAAATATAAAACAGCGGTGGCCTCCTCTGTCAATTGGATTGCGTCCGCCCACCTATTCATCCTAAAATGGTGCCCACACTTTCGGCTTCCCCTCGTTCCCTTGCCACCTTCAAACTCCCCACTCCTTCCTTTGAATCCTGAACACATCACATAAATGGATGATGGATTAAATCTGAAATCTTTCCACCCTGCGGTATTCAGGAAATTGTCCTCCCCGCGGGAAGTGGATGCAGATGGAGGGATGAATTGATGTAAATGGAGAGATAAAAATGGGAGCCAGAGAAGGTTGGTCTGAGAGATGGGAGGTGTTTAGAAGATGGATGGATTGCTGGTGAACATGAGAGAGACAGAGAAGGGAAGAGATGGAAAACAGGACGGAGCGCGAGAGGAGATGAGTGAGCTGTCGGTTTGGAGATAAATCAGGGAGGCAGCGCGCTAAGGGGGGTACATGTCCACGAACGCACGTACAAACAGATGTGTGTTTTGCGATCACGGTTGAACTCACACAAGTGCAAACACAAACACGCACACTTACTCACTCGAGCACACTCTGCCCCACGGCAAAGTGGTAAAAGGCCACGGCTGATTGGGCGCTGCAGGCCAATTTCGCCCCGAGTGGCAGAGCGGTGCATGTTGGGATGTTGGGATACAAATGCAGTTATCCATGAAGGCATGAGGTAGGTCACCTCTTTTCGCTCCGTCTCTCTCATCCCTCACGTCCTTCTCAACCTTTTCTTCCGTACATCCTCCTCCCATCTTATTTGTCTTATTTAATTTTTTGCCTGCAGGGCTTTATAACTCTACACCTCCAAAGCTCCCTTTACCTCCATTCCTATCAATCCATCTTTAATATAGAGAGCATATTCGTCCCAGATGAAAACAACAGCTCTTAGTTCCCCTCTCTTTCTGGCTCAGTTCATTTCCATCTGTCATCCATTCCTCTAAAATCTTTCTTTTCCAGCTTTATTCGCCCTGAGTCTTTTCCCCGGCAAGCCCTCTCTTATGCTAACACACACAAATGCCCAATGCAACAACACAGACACACACACTTTGGATCCCTGCAGTGTAGTGTGCTAACAGAATAATTAGTCCCGCTTGATGTCTCTGACAGCTCTAATCCTTCTAAATGGCCACCACATGCCTCCCCTCATCAGCCCATGGCTAGACACACAAACTGCACACGTTCAAACTTGACTGTGCACAACATACTTACAACTCTGGTGAAAAATATGGTGGATACGTGTCTTGACAATAGTTTTGGACACTTGCATTAAGTGGTGGTTAATAAATAAATTGATTTGAGTCGCTTAATGCCAAGTAGGATATGACATAAAAACAGCATAGGATTCCCATGGCATGATAACCTTGAATCAAGATACAGAGTCATGTGACAAAATTACGACACCTCATTCAGTTGGTAAGTTTGGAAAATTTTCCAAACAGAAATTTATTTAAAAAAAATAAAAAATACAGTGATTCACTTTTTAAAGGAATTTACCACTTTTAATGTTCTGCTCAGTGACATGAAATAAGAGTCTGAGGCAAATTACCATCCACCATAATTTTTTAACCATTTTCCTTGCAAAAAGTTTGAGTCAAGTACCAAGTGTACTGCGTCCTGAAAAAGTACCTTTTATGTCACGCTTACATGTAACAGTTCATTAAACAGATCTTAATATCAGTCAAAGATAGCCAGAGTAAATATAAAAAAAACAGTTTTCCAAAAATGTTTGGATTCATCAATTGGAAAGACCAATTGAGTTAAAAAGAATTGCCCAATAAACCTTTAAAATACGTGTTTGTATTTTTGGCAGCAACATCAAGTTGCTTTTTGAAATCCTTTAGATCCATTTTTGTATTGTAAAACATGCACCATTTAAATGATTTCATGGTCTGGCAGTAACTAGGCTTGAAAGTGGCTTGTAAAATTAATGCACTTTCTTCATGATTTAACAAGGAGATAATTACTTTTTCATATAGGGCTATGTTGATGTAGATAGCTTTTTTTATACCGTACTGTACCTTACTGTACCATAATTTTATTTCAAAAGCACTCTCACAACAACTTAGCTGCTGACTAAGTAAGGCTACATGAGTAGTCCTTCAGGCTTACTTCTATAGCCTGAAGGGCTATATAAGTAAGGGCAATTGTCCAGAGTGGTAATAGAAAGAGTGGTGCAGAAGAACCAGACAAAACTGTACCTGTCAGTTCTTCCCTGAAGACTATTCTATGCTATGACACATGTGCTGTCAGTTGGGGAGTTGGCAGCACATGTGCTTCTGTTAGGAATGGGGAGATGTGCTTTGTGTGGATGTTAACCCCATTTTAGCCTGGCCCAGAATCTCAGATAATTTCCTGCACTCTTAGTGGTGGGACGGGATGTGGAAATAAGGGCTCACCACGGAGACCTCTCATGTGAGAACTATTTATAAAGGTTTGTGTGTATAAATTGGTTTGTCTGTGTATGCTTGAATTCAGTGTATGCCTGTCTGAGTACACTTATTTGTCCCGGTGGGACATGACAGCATCATTACAGCCCTGAAAAGAATCACTTTCAAATAAATACAAATTGAGAGCTACGCCTGCTCTCTCTTTTTCTCTTTTCTATTAAACACGTACACTAAAGTGTGTGTCGTATTAACACCACTGCATGTTTGCACGGCTCTTTGGTGTGTCCTTTCATTATACAGTAAATCCTGGATGCGTGTGATAGGAAACAGAGACAGAGCAGTGGGAGGTGGGCAGCTTTGTGTTGTTTCTGTGGGAGATTTCCCTGGAGAAATGGCTATCAGCACAAGAGAAACACCATGAGAACCAAGCAGGGGTGAAAGAGAGACTGGGACTGAGCAATGTCTCAGGAGACAGACAGGAAGGAAAAGAATGACTGCAACAAGGAGCATGGCAAGAAGCTCGTAAGAGAGAGAAAAAGACAGAGAAGATGCATGTACTAAGGATAAGTGAAAAGAAAAAGTTGAAGTGCAGACAGCTCTGAGAGAAAGTTGGCAGACTGCACTGTCTGCGTCAACGTCTGTGTTCAACTCATCAAAATAACATTTCTCTGATTTAGTTTTTAGCTAGAAATGTTTTTGCATCTTCTTTACTTTGAACAAGTAATTTTGAAAGCATAGTTGAACTATTGTTAAATTTTAAACAAAATTTAAATAGGTAACTCCATTAATGTTTGACAACCCAAATTGATTTATTGTTGTCAAAACATATGACTGATGTGAACCAAGACATAACTGCAGCATTAAGGTTTTAGGCACACTGGAGGAGTTTGCTACTACATTTTATTTGAAAATGCTCTATGTTTGAGTATTTAAAACAAGGTTTCCAGGGATTTTGGAAGATAGTTTGGGCCATAGAAAGCGCTATGGTTCATGGAGAGCATCCAAAAGATATCAAACATATACCTTTTTTGAGGGCAAAATAATTCTCAAGGCATTGGATGCATCGTGGAACAGAGCAAAGACAATCTTCGTCAACTGGGGAAGATATGGTCCCTTCAAAACCATTGAAAAGACAAGAAAAAACTGGTGAAGGACGCTGCCATTAGGACAGAAATAACAGAGGAGTTCCAAGATTTTCTGGCAAATGCTGACTATGACTAGACTATGGGGTACTGTGAAGAAATGGAAGCACAGCTGTGTTTGTAAAGCATATTTCCAGTTCCCTAAATGCATTTGAGAAAAATGTGTAATGGTCCATTGAATCAAGGTTGAATTTTCCGTCAATAACTCCCAAAAGGTATATTCGGCACAAAACAAGATCGCACAACTCTAAAAAACCCCTAAAAGAACACAACATTGACCCTCAAGCTTGGTGATGGCAGCTTCATGCTTTCGGTCTGTTTGTGGCCTTTGTCAAGCCGAAGGAAATTCACTACAGTCAGTCAATGTTGACACAAATTCTTGAAGACTTTTTACACAGGTGCTACCAAACATAAAAAATACTATTTTGTTTGTGATAGAACATACATGTTGTCATGTTTTTGCTTTTCTTTGACTTAACCCCTTTCGGCAGTTGATTCTCTGTTTCAGTAAGTTAAAATGGATGAGATGAAATAGAGCTTGGCTATTTGAATATGCCAAAGAACTCAATCTGTGTTTTTATTTTATCAACAACGCTGCAGGCGGACTGTTCTTAGACTGGCAGTGCTTTTGCTCAAACATGCGTCTTCACTTTGCAGTGGCCCCTTGTTTTCCGCCCCCTCCTGTGCGTGGGTGACCGTTAACCCATCGCATGTGGGAAGTGAATGTGTGACCACACACACCGTGAGTCCGTCTGAGTCTCAGAGAGCTCACGGAGATCAAACGCTGGTGTCGTCATATGGTCCGAATTAGGTACAGGCTTCATGTTTCGTCATAAAACTTCAATAAGGAAAGACTCGTGCAACGCACACAAACATTCACATGACCGCAGACTCTCACCTCCTTGGGGTGTTTGGTTTATGGAAAAAAAGTTTATTATGATGTGTGTCACACTTTCATGATGTGTTTTTCTACCTCTTGTGTGTGTTTTTGTGTATGTGGTTTGTTACGATTGTGTGGTGGTGTGTGTTGTGGTTTGTTTGTTTGAGTGAGTGTGTCTGTGTATGGATGTGATTTGGAAAATTTTTTCTTTCCTAAACCACTGACCCATATGCTATGAAAGGTTGTAGGCTAATGCGCCCACCCACAATCAGGAAACAAACACACACACACGCATGCTCACACACACACACAGACAGACCTGCATTAACACACACACATCTGAAAATACTTAAAAAAGTAGATATTGTTATTTTTATACCAGCGATTGGATCTGAGTTTAAACATTTTTCATTTGCAGCTTCTTTACAGGATACGCATGGACTCCTTCACCACATGAAACCGATCTTTATTAGCACTACCCAGAAAGAAAAAAACACCCATTTATGGTGTCTTGCAAAAGTTTATATGCTTCCTGAACTTTTCTAGGTTTGGTTGCAGTACGATTACAAACTTCAATGTATTTATTAGGACTTTATGTTGGTAAACCAACACAAATTCTGAAGTGGAAGGAAAGTGTTCTGTGATTTTAACCAGTAGAAATCTGAATAGTGTGGAGTGTAACTGTATTCATCACCATTTACTCTGATATCCCTAATTCAGGCTGTAATCCTTTATAAATACAGATATTCTGTTATGTTGCCATATGTTTGTTAGAAAACACTGGTGAACCAAGAGCACCATGAAGACCAGTTAACCCAGCAGAAAGGTCAGGGATAAAGACTTGGAGAAATTAAAGCACCGTTCAATCCATTAAATGAAAATTAAAATTGCTGTGTGGCGAAGAACTAAAAATTAACATCAATCTGAACATACCATTTCCACTGTAAAATATGATGGGGGCAGCATAATGCTTCAGGGAGTCAAAGCCAATGGCAAGACTTGAAACTTAAATGTCAACATCCAGTCTTACTAAGCTTTACTAAGCCCTGCAGATGTCCAAAGCTAGTAGAAACATACTGTACACGACTCGAGCTGTGATGCTAGGGCGTTCAAATGTGTATGGTTGATTTATAAATATATATATATATATATTAAAGATTGGCAGCTTTAATTGCAGTGAAAGTTTAGAAACAGATTTTAGTTTTTGTATTTTAGCTTGGAAAAGAATTTTCTTTCTCCTTCACAGCAGGGTCATAATAACACATAATGTAAAGAGGTATGATTTTTTTTAAATTTATTTATTTTATTATTTAACTCAAAATAAAAGTCTTGGAACTTTCTTTCCAATCTTGTGTGTAGGAGCTCTGTTCATATGAATCCACGAAAGTGTGAAAAAAATAAAAATCAAGGAGCCATTAGCACATTGTTAAGCTAGCCCAGAGCGTTGGACTGCAGGCCCTGTGGATTTTATTGGTTTCTTTAATGCATTAGCAAACTTTAATGCCAGTGTCCCTGCCACTGTTCTTCTTTGTTCCCAACATGGAAAATCTGCTTTTAACTAACCACATCAGCAATTTTTTTTCATCTGTTTTGTTTCGCACATAAATTTACAATCACACAAAGAAGTTGCAACAGTCTACCGTTTTATTTGAGACTGCTTGAATCCCTTTCTCATCCTTATGAGAAATGCTTGTTTAATGTTTTCTCCACTTGGACCATCGCATGTCAAATTGCATTAATTGATATTCTTCAAATTAGAATATCATTGAACATTGCAGTAACTCGTGCACTCTGTAAATAAGTTTGAGAGGAACTTTATAATACAAGTCACATTATTTCTTCTTTTCTGCTGTTTTAGTTACCATGAAATGGTGAAATTGGGGCTATTTGTCACTACAGTTTCTGCATAAAGCTGCGTTATGCACAGCACACGTGCAAAATGAAACCACATGGGCCTCTGATACATGTCTCACTTTCTTTGCTCTAAATGATAACAAGCAAAGTTGTAAATTGAATCTAGGGACGATACCTGAGAGAGCTCTGACATAACACTGAACCGCTGTTTGCCTCCAGCTTCAGCGAATAATGATTGTATTTATTGTAACTTTAAAGCTAGTATCTGATGCATTGGATGATTTATATTCTTTGACCATGGAAACTAAATCATAAATACTGAAGAGGCAAAAAAGAATAAATGGAACCATCAGCAACCTATCTGGATCATCATTTTAACTAAGATAGCTCTTGAAGGTTTATGAGAGAAAACTCCTAATGAAAAAAAATGCAGTTTTTATTGATGTGAACTTTAAGCTTGTTTTTGATAAATATGAACTTGCACAGCTCCTGAATTTTCTGGTCTTGAGATGAATTCCTGCACTCCTTAGCACATCTAATCTGACAAATTGCTGTATCCACTAAAGTTTGGTCACACTCAGTGACTCGCGTTATTGTAAGCCTGAGCTGACTGCTTCAGCCAGACTCTATGCAGTGTGACAGTTTTACAAATTTGGCCTTGGTAACCTCATGCTTCATGGAGTTTTACAGTAAATGAAAAAATTGGTTTAATGCATTTTCAGTACATGAAAAATTCAATTTAATGCATTTAAGAGAAGAGTTTAAGTATTTCAACGTTTAAATTTCAGCAAGTCTAAATCTCTCTGCTTATGCTGCATCCAATGCAGATGGCAAGATGCAATCTGATTGCATATTAGCACACAAAAAACCTATCTTTGTTGCTTCATGTCACACACTCAAAAATACTAATACAACACAAGTAGAATAGCAGTAAACAATCAGAATAAACACAAAAAAGCAGGTTTTAGGTGGACTTGTTGGCTTTACCAGGGGCGCAACTACATATTTTTGAGGTGGATGCGAACATCTCATCGGCGCCCCCCGACACCCTACCACCGCCAACATAAACTTGTACAAGTGACCTAAAGAGCCACTTCTGTTAGCCTGCATCTAGAACCGCCTCTGGGCTGCAGGTCTGAGGCATTTTGTTAGCATGTTTTCTATCATTCTTATAGCTTGATAGGAAGCCTGATCCAAACTGGCAACCCATATTAATAAAATTTGTTCTTTTAAATATCCATTTATATTATTTTTCGGTCTCAGGAAATGATTGAGGGATGAAGAGACTGATGTCTGGTTCTTTAGGTTCTGATGGGTCCGCGGTTCCTCTCCTGACCCATTCTGTCTGATATCAAACAACCCAGTGAGCGCCACTGAACATTGCCGACACATTTTTTTTAATTCCCCTATTAAACTTTACTATAATTGTTTAGCCTGGAATGTGTGTCTTCCCACTACTGTCTGAATTTTTGCCAGAGGTTTTAAAGACTCTGTAGTATCGGGTGGACATTTTAAAAAGACGCAGGTTGATAGCAGCTCACTGCGGCTGCGCAGTGTCCGTCTCTAGGCAACCGTGACAACAGCGTCAGTTCGTGGTGGTTGTGTGGGGCGTCCTCTTTAGGTCCCGCAACGACAGTTTAGCTAACCTTAATATTTCCCGTGCTTTGTTTTGGTCATTATAATTATAGTTGAGATGTGTCATAGGATGACATTTATAGCAATACGGAATAAATCGCGTCCCGTTTTGGTTCAATATGGGCGGAGAAACAACAACCAGCTGTCATTTTAGCTTAAGCTAACCTGAATATTTACAACTCTCTTGTTGATACACTGACATTACTTACCTTCTGTCTTTCAACCGCTTTGAAAAGTTTTTTATTCGTCTCTCCAACATCTTTATCCTTCCCCCTCTTCAGTTTTCTGTTTTGTGCCCTGGAGGTTTTTTTTTTCTGCGCCCCATATTTAGCTCCCTGTTGTCGAGGCGTTACTACAATTCAAATTTATATGAGAAAAAAAACGCGTCTCAGTGCTTCTCGAAGGGCCGCTGCCCAAGCTACCTGTCCAGGAGGAGAGAAGGGCTGCTTCAACTGGGCCACACTCAGTCAATATTGACCATTCTTGGTACTTCCAGCACATAGTAATTTAGTTTTGCAGGTCCTGGAAGAATACACAGCTAATTTTGAAAAATCACAGTGGTCCACTTCACACACTGGTTTCATGTTTTGCCAGAATATTTTGAAACGTATCTACAGTTCAGGGGTTTTGAAAATACCAGTCGTTCAAACTATTCATATTTGACGCACAAATATGAATAAAAACACAGAAAAAAAAAATTAATTGTTGTACTTTACAGGAATCCAACTAATCTGAATATATATTTTTGTGCAGACATGTGATGCTATGTCAGGGTGTTAAAATGCTCTATTAGAACATTGCACATCCAGATGACCATTAGCCTAAGCTTCCATCAGTGTGACAACATGCTCACATTTGCCAGCTGATGGGAATGTCATTAGTTTTGCATTTCATTTACTGATGAACAAATCATCATTTTTACCTGATGATGGAACTGAAAAGGTTAGACTGTATCCTGAGGAAGCCACAAATGTTATTGCTGAATGTCACAGCCATTAAGCTAATATAATGGACCGTGTTTATGGTGGAAAAGCCCCATAACATCAAAAGAAGCCAAAACACTCCTATAGGACACTTCTCCATATCACTTAGCCAGAAGGAGTATTGGTTATTTGCTAATTACAGCAGATTTACAGAGCAAATAATGATAATTGTAACAGCACTTTCACTTTAAATTTACAAATGAGTCTCTCAAATATTGGAGCTTTTATTATTTGGATTTTAATTGAGCCCGGTGGTCAAACAAAATATTGTTAGAAGTATCCAATAGTTTCAAATCTACCAGATAAATATGCTGAATATATAAACTTTATTTATTTATTTTTTTCTGGCATGGCGCTTTAATGTTGTAAAACAGCACACCCTAAACTGGCCATAAACTTTAACCAACTTTAACTCAGTATGTTGTATTCAAAAATATATTCTAGAAGTTTCCATGGCTATACTTACCCAAGCAAGAAGTGAAAGCAAAATTAACAGTAAATAAATATGCTAATTCCGATATCTGGATTGAAGGACTTTTGTCTCCCCAACACCTATCTCTTTGATGGAGCAAAGCCACTTCCATGGTTTAACTCCTAATTATCTAACAACTGTAATCTCAATGAGGGAATTAAAGAAATTATGATTTTTTTAATCAATAACTATTTAACAGTGCTTTCTCTAATAGTCAGCTTTTGTGTGTTTCAGTATTACTATGGATATTCTTTAAGATTATATGTATTGTTACAGATATAATATTAGCACTGCATAAAGCAGAGAATAATGCTAAGCAGCATAAGTCAATGAATAAATAACTTTGTATGACAAAAACAGCAAAATAAAAAAGCTTAAGGCTCAGAACAACACCTTCACAATAGGCTTACAAAACTACTGCAACAATGAAAATGGTATGGGTAAATTCATTAGAAATTCAATTTCTGTCCCCCAAAACGTTTGCATGCTATAAATGTGCTGTCAGTTACCTAGTTAAAAAAAATTTAGCCTGTTGTTTTCCATTTAAAACCACGAAGCAGCAGAAGTCTCCTCTTCTTTCCTAGCATTCCCCTCAGTTCTTCTCATCCCCTTCCATCTCCAAATCATCCACATTAAAGAGTGCTAATTCAAAAAAGCTGTGACTCCTGCTTTTAAGTCCCACAGCTCGACATCTCAATATCCTGTTCTGGGAGAACCAAAACGCATGAGTGTGTTTGGATGAGTGAGTGTCATCAGTCTGAAACGAAGTTTCAACACATACTTCATAAAAACATATTGAAAAAGCAGTTGACCTCTAACCTGCATGTGATGTTTACAGTCCAGTCGGTTTCAGTCGTCTCACATCTGCTCTCATGGCTTTTGTAATATGAACTCCAAGACTTGACCTTAGAGCTACTTTGGTTTTAATGACGGCTTTTATTTCTGGTCATAGTTGGTCTATAGCCAATACTGGCATTAGCAGCAGCCTGTACTTACACCTAGGATCCCCTGCTGACACAGGGATAGCCATTACAAATTGCCATAATGCTAATCTCCTCTAATAGATTAAGCATTGATCTGTGAAGCTGTAAAGCGGTGAGAGAGGTTCATAAAAGGTCAAGCACATATTAGGGAATGAGGGATGCTTCTGGTAACATGTGTTTTCAGTAAAAAAATGTTGTTTTTTCCTGCCAGACACTTTTTTTTTGTTCTTTCTTATTTTCACTTATTAGATGTGGTGTTTTTGTCTGTTTTTCTTCTTTTTTAAGTTTATGATAGTTAGGCTCAGTCAGTTCTCATCTGTTTACGTGTCACCTCTGCTCTTTAAAACAAAGCCACAGCGTGCTAATTCTAAAATACTGCATTTTTTTGGCAATGCTACTTCAAATGTGGTCATTTTGTTGTGCTTATTTACAGAAAATGCTGGTGCTGCTGTAACAACTGTGGTAGCCCATAATTGTTTAATCCTCACAAAATGGCTTCAGGTTTTCTGAAAACGTGGTAATTATATTTCAACAATGTGAACTTACATTAAATGCAGAAAACAAAATTCCATCCACACTTCCTCTGACATTAATCACTTTTGATGACATTCACCAATGACACACATCTTTCAAAAAACAACTTTGTGTCAGTAGGAGTTAGCTTTTAAGACTGTTTACTGGCTCATTTCAGACATCTTTGGGTGATAACAATAATCATATTGTTTGAACCGTTACATCGTTAATAAAAACCTGCTGCAAGTTTAAACATCACATTTAAATGTTATATTATGAAAACTATTATAATTTTCAATTGAAAAGTTCACATACCAAAGTTCACACCGCCATAGCTCCATGGGTTGACCAGGTGTTGGCTCTCAAGTTTCAAACTGAAAATGGAGAGAAACGTTTCTATGTGAAACGGATCTATGTGGGGAGCCAGCCAATCAGGACAGGACTTTGAGACAAGGAACATTCAACACTAAAAATTTACAATAACATTGAATATGGGTTATTTTAGTTAAAAGTAAATACAACAGTCAATCCTAATGAGCTAATATTTTCTCTGCTTAGAGTCCAGTGTACCAAGTTCACGCAGTTTCAGTGGGTTTTTTATGAAAAGAATAATCCAGTACTTTGGATTTTCAAACAAATCCAACCTAATGTTTAATAAATATGCTGTATTTGTCTAAATTAAAGGTTCATTTTGCTCACATAATCAAATCTTGCAGAAAGTTGGAGGTGAAATAAGAGCAGAGTCTATTTGGAGATAAAATAAAATGATCAAGATTAAAGGACTCGTTTAATACACTTTATATTGCTTTGCACCAATAACGTGTTGTTTTTCTGTTGAAAACAAAAGCAATTAGATCACATACTTATATAATGTACTTTTCCACATCTTAACATTATTGTAAAAAAAAAAGTGGTCTGCAGGGTTAAAGTATACAAATAAACCTTAACATAGAGAAGAATGTGAATTGAAAGCATAGGGTCAGAGTAGATAGCAAAACAGATAGCTAAACAGACTGTGACATTTTGTTTTAAAATATGGTGGACTATATGTTACATGACTGATTAATTTTCAGTCATGTAACATATGACTGAAAATATGCTACATAGAGCTGAAGCATTTTTAGTCAAATCTTATTTTACAGTGAGCGTCTTATACGGACCGTTCTGGTTTAGTGGCCTGGCTTGGTTGGGAGAAATGTGAACTACATAGACGTTTAAGTCAAAAAGCGTGTGTTTGTGTGTGTGTTACCTCCTGGATTTGCCTTAATAGGATCAGTACGAATCAGACTGAACTCAAAACTGGCCCCTGGACTTAATTTTGTGTGTCTAGGGCAATGAGCGAAACTCACACATACACACAAAGGCTTGATAATCTAAACAAGGGTATAGTCAGATGATGACAGATCATGTTTCTTATGTTTTTGTACTGGTGTGTGTTTGTGCGTGTGTGTGTAAGTTGCTGACAAAAATACAGGCAGCATAAGCCTCTTTAACATCATAACTCAGTTACAGTAAATCTTCTTAGTCTCCCATCACTCTAGCCTACAGAAACCATCCCTCAATTTCTATCACTTCATCTCCTCATCATTGTCTTCCACGCTTTTCCCATCACACTTTGCAACTCTTAAACATTTCAATTGTGCGATTTTTTAAAGATCGAAATAAAAATGCACATGCTGGAATATCACGGGATTCATTTTAATTATTGGAATCTCACTGGCTGGAGATTATGCCCCGTTTGAGAGGATTCTGGTTTTAACTTAGCATGAGTCCACTGAAGGGGATTAGCCGATATTAAAGGAAAGACATGCTGCTTTAAATTGGCATTTTAGCAGAGAAGAGGATAGTTTGTTTTTTTCTGGCATTTTCTCTGGAGAGACATTTACTTGTTCATGTAATGTGTGGCACCTAAATTTAGAATTTTATTTGCAAGCAAATAAAAATCAAGATTGCATGGACCGTCATCATATTCTTATAGCATTAAAATTTAGATCAAAAAGGTAATTGTTTTACAGTACTAAAAGTGTACTAAATAAACACAAAACTGCTCAAATGTTACATGTTGAATATAGCCAAAATAACAAAAAAAAAAAACAGATAAATAAATAAAATAAATTAATTAATTTTAAAAAATGCTTAACTTTTTTAATTATTTTTGCTGTACTTACACACAGTCGCCATTCCATGGCTGAAGAGCCAGTGATGCCACTTACTACCCAGAGTTCATCACAAGACTACGTACACATAGCAGATCTTGATGCTCAATTCCGAATTTTTACTGAAATCCAATTGTTTTTTTGGTTTTTTAAGAAGTTGTTCATGCTACTAATTAAATGCAACCTCAATCAGATTTCTTTGTGAATGAATCCCACAGTGACCCACATAAAGAAGCACAGAAGTCACACAGCAACTGTTTACGGACATAATAATGGATGCCACCATCTATGGATCAATCTGAAGATATTCAACAATGAGAGCCAACAGTATCATCACAAGATGATAACAAGATGAAGGAAGCTAATGAAAAGAAAGCACAACTAACAGCAATGGCCTTTTGTGGAGCATTAATTTCTGTAGATGTCTGTTTGGGTATGAAGTCAGACCTAGGAGTGGTCTGGTTGTGATGGGATGCGCGTTAGTGGCACAGACTACTTTCATAAGTTTAGAAATTTATAATCACAATTTTCAGCCCACTGTTTACATCCAGATTTATCACGACTGGCTTCTGCTGGTGCAGAATTATGAGACTGCAGATGCTTTGAAAACGTCTGCAGTCTCTAATATGTATCTACAGATACGGGTCTGATTTTATACCATATATAGAAGTGGCACATATCGGATTTTTTCGGAAGTGAAAAAACTGGAATTGGGCTGATAGGTTGCATATGAGGAGAAAAGTGGATTTGGGCTGCATTCACCTGCGTGAAAGTAACCAAAGTTGCAGGATAGCAACTCTTCAGGACTGGACTGATGTACTGGCTTGAAGTTATGCTCTAGATGAGCAAGAGTGAAGGGTGGTGCTTGTTGAGTTTCCACATCATTGCTGTGTGTATCTCATGCCTGGAAAAGCTTCCAAACAGTCATTCTTCTGACCAAGGCGACGTCTAGGAGCTTTCTTTCTTCTGACTGGCAGTGTGCAGCTAATCTCTGCTCCATACGAAACCCTGAGTAACTTTCTGTGGGTTCTCATTAAAATGAGCTTAAGAAGGATTTAACAGAACATTTTAGCATTTTTGAAACAAACTTTTTAAAACCTCAGCCTATTAATATCAGTAACTGTCCTATTCCTGCTCTTATGTAACCTGCAGGGATTTCCTGTTTTGCTCAAGGACACACAAACACACCCACTGTCATGAGGTCTAAAACCTTATTTTGTGCTCCACTTAGCCTGACTTTGACGCAGACATCTTCAACCTAAACATGTTTGACATCACTTCTTCTAAACCGGAGTGGCACGTTTTACTAAATATGCAGATCAAGTAAAGGTGTGCATTTTTTTGCTGTGCATGCGCATGTTTGTTTGTGTGAGTTAGAGAGCTCAAACATGTCTTCTATCTTTATCTGCTCTCTCGGTGTGTGTAAGAGCTCAGTTGTGGTTTAACAGTATTAGTGCTTGCTTAAAGGGTCGTAGGAGTTTCAGTGTCTAAGCCTGTCTCCTGGATTAGCTCAACAGTCAAGGAGAGCGTGCACGTGGTGGTCGGACACACACACACACACACGTGCGCGCGCGAGCATGCACGCACCCACACAACACACATATTTGCATTTATTCACACATAGAGATCATTGTCATACAAACAGTGTGCAAATTATTGAAACAGGAACATTTTTAACGACATACTATTCCATAGAAAGATGCGTCTCGACACACCTTGGTTTACACACACATTCAGCGCTATGGTACACATATACACAGATTGCTATTTGCATTCTCATGACCATAACAGGCCTTTGATTATCACTCGTGGTGGGTGCTTTCCCCAAGCCTGTTTGCATGGCTGTTAAGCAAACTGGATGTTGGTGCATCCAGAGATGGATCTTTGTTCCCCCCCCTTTTTTTTTAAACAAAAGGTCCTAGAAAAGCTCACAGAGCGATTAGTGGCTGTTAGCGCTTCTCCAATAAAATAAAACACACACGCTATGACCATGAATGCTCTCCTGTCACCTCCTTCCTGACACACACCCTCAAGTGTAGCCTGGCAAGCAAAATAAACAAATTCTGTGGGCAACAGGCACAGAGGTCATGAATAAAACATAATGCACAAGTGCATGTACAGGCCAGTGCAGGCGCTCGGCAACAAAGAGAATGCATTTAAACTGCTTATATTGTTTGCAAAGTCAGAGATTCCTGAAGTACATTGCCTTCATCTCTCTTGCTGCGCTCGACATAAAAGGAGTTTTTGTAGAGTCTACAATTCTGCTCTCTGTTTTATCCATGTTAAAGTGAGGAGTGAAAAAAAAAACGAGGCAGAGGAGTTCAAAGAGAATAGACAGATCAAAACACAGGAATCAAAAAGACTGATCGAAAAACACCCCGCTGGTGTAAAGTTTGACTATCTTCTTTAGACTTTGAACATTTGTAGCTGCTGTAAAATCATATGGAATATTATTAAGTGAACATAGATGTGCAAAACCCTTCAAAGCAGCTATGGAGTACTTCCAAGACATAAAATAGAGCTTCGTATCGTCTTGTACACAGGAGAGCAACAGGTGAAGGCTTTTAACATGAGCATATGAAACAATAATTGATGTGCAGATTTCACTTATGGGATTCTGTTTGATTGTCCAACCTGCATGGTCTTTGATTTGCCAGCTTTATAGCTGTAAGTCATGTTATTTTTTTATTTACTTGAAACCAGATATTTAGACACACTGTGTCAGGTTTCAGGTTTAGTTCAGTTAGGATTAGCAAAATAATTTTTATTGTTTTCACTTTCTTCAAATTGAGAAGTTCACACATATTTCCTGAATATTTACTGTTTATCAACCAGCTTCAACCGGCATCTTCACAAGGTCTTTTGCTTTTGTTCTGGGGTTGATTAACATAAACTTCTCTCTCTCTCTCTGATTTTGCTGGCATTTAGCATATTGAAATAATCATAACTGTCCTAAAAACATTTTTATTCAAGTATCAAAAATACCAGGGATTGAAAAAACTGCTGTGAACTCAAACAGGTGTTTGACAAAAGGGTACACCTTTCTTCCGCCTCCCTGGAAGGCCACTGTGGTTCACTAACTGTGTCAAATGTCATAATGCAGTTAGAAAACCCTGCAGGTTTTATCTTCATCTTGGCAGGAGTGCAAGCTCGGCATAAGAGCATTATTAAATCATCAATATAAATTGGGAACATTCCGTTCAGTATTAGTTAGTTGTCATGACCCACATAATTACAAGCTTCTTGTTTCAATAAGCCTCCCTCTTCCTTCAGCAATATTTTAAGGGATTTGTCAAGCAATGTTAACAGATGTGACCTGTGGTAGTTGTTGTGAGGCGACATGATTTCTTGCTTTAACGATCTGTGCTAAAGTGATTATCTATGTTTTATCCATTGTGATGCAAACCATAGGCCTCTATGAAACTCTTTGAACTTGTGAGCATGTTGATCTGAACTACGTACAATTTTGCGAAAGCGTCTGACGTAGATCACTGCTCCGGCTGCTGCCACACAGGTCAGGTCAAAGAAACCTCAGAAACATTTCAAAGAAACATCCACACAGTTGTCGACTCTTTGTTTTCCCCTGACTCTATCTACTTCTGTTAAGTTTGTTATTTTTGTGATCAGAGACACAGACGGACGTCCTGGTGGCTTGAAGCCAAGGTACACATCGCACACTGAGTTTGAACCGGCTCATTGCTTTTGTTGAACGTTTGCGTCTCCCCCTGTTGTTCATATCTAATTTCACTAATAAATTACAACCAAAAAAAAAAAAGCCATAGCAGAGGATTAAATATCCTGATAGATGCTGTAGCAATATACTGGGAAATAAAGCCAGATAAAACAGGAGAAACTAGTCTGCCTGATAGACTGAAGCCCATCTGGGTTTGATCTGCTCACGTAAAAACACAGCTTCGCTCCTCTTTCTGCCTGTGATTCGACTCTCCTCACAGCTGGACTGAATCATGTTGGAGGTTTTGCGGCAGTGTTGGTTTGCTGTGTGTCTGTGCACGCATTACTGTCTCAATCTGCATATCTCTTTATATGTTTGCAGGTCTTATGTGTGCATATGTGCCACCTCCACATTGCCTCCCACACACACACACATCTGCACACTCTGCCTCAGATGTTTTCCATTTAGGTTTTTAATTTCCCCCCCTTTTCCCCTTTTCCTTTAGTCTGTTTAAACAGCCGGCAAGAGGCCTGTAAAATTCCCGATCTGTTTACACGATAGGCTGCCTGGTGCTGGGCTGTTTAACGCAGAGTCGTAAATTATACAGGATCTCAGCATACTGGGGGTGGACACCACACCGCAGGTTCATATTGCCAAAAACCTGTTTCACATCGCTTCAATCTGGGACACCCTTGAGCTACAGAGGGAGGAATCTCAGCAACTGGAAATAAAGTCCTAAAAGTCAAAAGTTAGATCATCAAATTCAATCATTTTTTTCTGTTTTATGTGCAGAAAATAGGCACAATCTGATGAAATTTCAAATTATTCAGTTGCTCACGTTTCAAAGTGTTATTAAACTTCAGAAAGTATTGAACAGAGGTTTAATGAAATCTTAAACCTCTTAAACAGCATGCACCAAGCAGTCTGAGCATTCTTGGTTCATGCTCAGACTGTCATCAGTGATTAATTTCTTCATCACTCAAATTTGGCTTTATAACAGGTGATAGTGATTTCTGGGGTGCATTTTGAGACCTTGGCAACAATTGAATGAATTTGGCCCATCAGCACATCTGATGGAGCAAAACATCTTTTATTTTACTGTTTTATGATGTGGTTTTCTATGGCTAACCAAGACCAAAAATATCCAGCAACTTTTTTTTTTTTCAAAAGCAGACAAATTATTAAACTTACAGCAAAAGTTTTTGAAAACAGATAAAACCCTAAACAGTTCTTGATGCTTATTCCCAATAAATTTTCCAGACCAAATTAGAAAACAGTGGGGCCAAAGAACAAGATACAGAATGTGCTTCTTTAAACAAGTTCAGAAACCTTTTTATGTACTTTCCAGATCTACAATGATTTACAGAACCTTTTCTACAAAAGCCAGGCTACTTTTCCCCCTTTTTCATTAAAAATGTTGCATGTTTTAGTTTATTTTTGAGCGAGTAAAAAAAAAAAAAAAATCACAGCATTTTTATTAATGAAAGGAAGAAGATTAGGGCCACTGGAAAAAATAAAAAATAAAACAGTTCTGACTTTAATCTCAGAATTCTGACTTTTTTCTCAGAATTCTGAGATTAAAGTCAGAATTCTGACTTTTTTTCCCTCAGAATTCTGACTTTAATCTCAGAATTCTGAGATTAAAGTCAGAACTGTCTTATTTTATTTCCCCCAGTGGTCCTAATCCTCTTCCATATTAATGAGTTCTTTCTGGGTCATGAGCACTTTCACCTTAGACACCACAGCTTTAACAGCTTGCAGCCACATATTCCAGTGATAAAGCAGTCTGCAGAGGAAACCTGTACATGTGGCAGTGATTTAAATACGACAGAAAAGTTTTTGAAGGTGTGATCAGAGATTCTTAAGTTGCAGAAAATACAAGTTTCCACATGTTGGGGGAATTTATAGCGTTGTTAAAATTCACTTGTTAGGACTGAATAAGAGGGACAGGGAGAAGAGATGGATGGATGGATGGATGGACGGACGGACGGACGGATTGATGGATGGATGGATGGATGGATGGATTTAAAACTAAAAGTGCTTTGGGAATAATTTTGGTTTCATTGCTACAATTATGCTCTTTGTGCTTAGGCCTGTCAAAACAAGCAATAAATCAATTAATCAGATGATAAATTAAAAGAAACTCAACAATTTTAATTTGCTTCATTTATCGTTTTTCTCTTTTCTCTTTCCTCTCTCTTTTTACCAGAAACTGAGTGATAAAAGTCTTCAGTCTGGTGCTCTGGTCTCAACTATCCATTTTTTTGAAAGATAATTTTGTTTACACAGGCTTCAAAATTAACTTTATGTGCTTTTTTTTGTTTGTTTTCTTTATTTACAATTTTTAATATTACTTGAAAATGGCCTCAAAACAACAATATTATTGTTTATCACAATAAGTTCTGGGACAATTTATCGTCCAGCAAAATTTATTATTGTGACAGGCCTATTGCTGATGTTTCATTGTCAATATATCACACATAATCCTAATAAAATACATTAAAGCGTCTAGATGCAACATGCCAAAATTGAAAAAATAATTTCAATATTAAATTGATGTCTTTTACCCCACATATAATGCATACTAAATGAATAGAAACTAGTAGAAATACCCTTCAGTTTGAATAATATGAACACTTGTGGCTTTGAGTTTTCTCATCACTCGTGTGAAAACTACACATTGCACAAGTTGCTACATCACATGCCATGTGTGCACATCCACACCTTCAGTTAAAAGTTAAATACATTGTGTTTCACAGTGGATATCTGAGCATACAAAAAGGACTAAACAAATAATTTATGAGCTTATTCCAGTAAAGGTTTCCAGTAAAGTTTGATAAAGAGAGCAAACAAAGTAAGTAAACTTCTGTTTGCGTCATGCATCTTCTTTGGTTCCAGTTGATGTTGGCACCACAGATGACAAACATGCCTTGTGTGGATTTCATCTTTATATTGATCTGAACAAATACTGAAATGGGACCTGATCTCCTTTTTCTTCTATCTACTATTTTCTAAAAAACCTTTTGGTCCTTCTTCCAGATTTAAAGGTGGTCATCCTCCCAAACATGCAAAAGTTGTTCTATCCTCTCTTAGGTAAAATACAGAGAGAGTGGCACCGAAACCGGGTCAGTGGTATTCAAAGGACGTCCTCGGCTCTCCATTAAAAACAGAACATTTAAAAAACAACAAAAGAGCTCCAGGGGACAAGTTTGCCAAAAACCCTCACGCAAATCATCGGCTGTTGACACACACCACCTCCTGATCATGAATGCACTCTTTAACACCATCTCCTGACACACACAGGCACCACCACCACACACACATACACACAGATACAAAACAAACTAAGCAAATGTGCATACACACACATTCAAATAGCACACAACCCAACAAAATGCTCGTTTGCATATAGGATCAAACACACACACATAGCAGCCGAAAAGCTCTTCTTGTGTTAAGTAGAACAAGAGTGGGATCACTCTATTTGCCGTCCCACACAAAGCTGCTTGTTCAGCCATTATCTGGAAGAGCCTCTTCTCTCCTCTACAGACGAGATGACCAGGTCACAGCTAAAACAGCCTCTTCTCTCCCCTTGCTTCCCCCTCATCTCCCCCTCTCCCTCTATAAACAAAGCACAGCCATTTGTTTTAGCCTCTAAAATCAGAAAGAAATTGGACATTTGCAAACCAAATGAGGCTCGTATGGCAGGTTCTTGTACCCCCATCCGTGGCAGAGGCTAATTGTGTGACTGGCCACTCTAAACAAATGACTGGGAGAGGGGGGGTGAGGCAGAGTGGGGGATGGCGAAGTGAATAAGGGGATCGACATTTGTTAAGGAAATCAGGAGGCCAGTGAGCTCATGTGGCCTGCCTCACCGTCTGATTACTGGAGCGAAACACAGAAAGTATGGCTAAGTGTGTTCAGCAAGTTTGAAAATGCAGAAAACTTTGAGGATTTAAAAACATGCACGGCACACAGTGTAAGATACTTTGAAATCTCAACTCCTGAAGGACACAAATGTAGCCGTAAAATGCTCCACGCTGATGCTATTCATTATTTCATTCACCGTGATAAAAACTAGTTCCTCCTGAAGAACGGCAGACACAGAGCATGATGCTTCCACCACCATGTTTTGTTTGCCTTTAGGAAATGTGACCAAATGTTCAGTTTAGGCTAATCAGACTGAAACTTGTTGTTTTTCCAGTTTTGGAGGGATTTTAGCCAACCCTGAAAATGTTTCAGTCTTTGAATCTTATTGATTGAGCTGTTTGGTGAATACAAGATGCTGCTGTCACATCAAAAACACAACCATTAGTAACCTGACGTCTGTGCAGCTACACCTTTGTAATTGTCAAGTTATTGGCAGCCTCCATCATTTGTTTCAGTCTTGCTTTTTATGAGTTATGGGGAAGTGTTAACTTTTAGCAATGTTACTGACTCTCAATATCATCTCCAGCTGTTGATGACGGTGTTTGCTGTGCCATGATGGAACATATGTGGTGTCTGCTCCTGACTGATACCTTTCTGCAATTAAATCATTTTGATCCTTTGCAAGCTTTAAGCAAAACTATACAATAAACAATATCAAGGAATTCCCAATAAAACATCTTACCTTTATCAAATTATTAATCAGACTCTCTATAAATGATGGCATGTTTACCTAAGAGGAATGAATGCTGTAAATTTGTTTTTAATAGCTTATTTTACAGTTCAATGCTGCATGCACATGCCACATTAAAGGCGCAAAAAGTTCAACAAGTCTTTCTAAAAACCATAGATATGTAGAGATTTTACATCCACCTAATAGTAGAGACCAACAAAAAAAATCAATACAAGACTGCAGTGAGTAGTCTGCCTCATTGACAGTGAAAATAAATATCCTGTAAACATAATAATGTGCTCAAAGTTCATGTTGTGGAGCATCTAAAATTCAAAGTTCATTCCACAGTGGAGCTACGAATTCACCTATCAGTGTTATGAATGCAGGTATGTGGCAGGGTAACGATTTATCTATGATAAAATGGGATCAGCTGACACATGTACATGCAAATCAGTGCATAGTTTCACATTAAACCCCTAAACACACAAAGGCAACCCACTCAAAAGCACCTGCAAGTTCATGCACGACTATGAGGTCTGGAAAAAAGCTATCGGTTGGTCACAGTCAGGAGTCTCTCATATGGACTGGATCAGCCGTTGCAGGTGTCAGAGGTTATAGGGTCAGGGGTTGAGCTCTTTAAGCCAATCAGAGGTCAGTATGTGGCTCAGGGGGGTTTTCCTTGTGAAGTGAGGGGTGCTTAGATGGGATAAGTGGAGCAGAGAAAACTCTGGGTCTGCAGGATCCAGTTCCAACCAGCTACTTCCCAGTCATTTTATCACGTCTGTTGTTCGTCAGACACGTATTTGTGAAACTAGTTGGATTTGCCAGATCACCTACGATAAAAAAGAAATTTGAATGCAGCTGCTCGTGTGCTTGAACCTCAGATGAAATAAATTTGGACAACTGTGAATCCATCTTTTAAATTTGTTTGCGTAAGGAAGATGTTAAGGGTTCTCTGTGCTCCAGCCCATAGATAATACATCTGCTTTGTATTTGTTTGACATGAGAGAAAAGAAAATTATACCAGAAGTTAAAAAAAGAACAATCATAGGATCAGATAGTACTGAGATGAAAAAAAAAAAAAAAAAAAACACATGAAAAAAATTTTATGGTTTCTTTCACAACTTATATAATTATTTATCCTGGTTAGAATTTGCATCTTTTTCACTTTGAAAATAAAACTTTATAGCAAAAATCCAAATTTTTTTCCCCATCCATTTTATCTTACCTTTTCTGTGAGCAGCTCTGACATTTTGGTTATATTCCGTTTATGTGTGTCTATGCAGCTTATCTGCGCCTTTATTTGCGTTCTGGGGATATTTGCATTTAGACCACGATGTATTTAAGAGATAATGAGGTCAACTTCTCAATGAACTCAGTCTTTTCGTTTATTTTTAAAAATCTGATGCAAAGTGATCCGTTTCTACAGCGTACCGCAGCATACAACAACTTGCATAAACTTGTGACAGATGAGCAGCATAATTAGATTTTTTCTTTATTCTACAGAAGAGGAATCTGAGTGATAATTGACTGCAAATTGAGTTAAAACCTCATGTAGACAATGTAGGAAATAATCTAAAACCACTGCAATGTTACAAAAGATATGCTGCTCCCTTAACATACGTCATAGGAAAGAATATATCCCCTCTTACAGTTCTCTTCTCTTTATCTTTTCTGTCTTACTTGGATGAGAAAGTCACCTGAATAAATACAAAATACAGTTTTCAAATGATGGGTGCAAAATTTATGGCAATGGCTTTTTAGCTGTTGCTTTGGCTGTACATTTTCACACAGGGCCAGATTGCTTTGGTGTGCAGTTCTTTTCCTTCTATAAATGAAGTAACATTTTGATTGTTGCATTTAGTCAGATTATGTTTGATTTTCTTTGATGATCCTAAATGTTTAGGTGTCACTAAAACATATATAAAAAAATAAAATTCCCTTCTCGCCCACCGCGGGTGGTTTCTTCCTCTGAGCTCGGGTCCTCTACCAGAGGCCTGGGAGCTTGAGGGTTCTGCGCAGTATCTTGGCTGTGCCTAGGACTGCACATTTCTGGACTGAGATGTCTGTATATATATATATATATATAAAATACAAATTTTAAAAATACTTTTTAATTGTACAATTTATGAATAGTGGTGTGGAGGTGTAGAAAACTGATACTAAACAAGTTAGAAGGAAAAGCGACTGGACTTATGAATGGCTGAGACTGATATCCCACTATTGAAATATTTACCAAACTTCCTGCATTTAAATTTGAAACCAATTCTGCACTGATGATTTACAAGGCACACAATAATCTCCCCTTGGAATGAATCTTTTACTAAAAAAAAATATATGTGGATTAGACTTGATAAAGCCAATCTTAACATCAGAGTAATTTTTAGTATTACTCATCATAGACTTCGTTGTTTTGTACTTGTGACAATGCAATGACAGTAAAGTTGAATTCTATTCTATCTATTAGTGTGTCTTTTGGTCAATTCTGTTACTCTGGTCGTTAAAGTTCGCAAGCAGGAAAACTTTGGGCAATGATTCATCTCTTTGCTGCTGAACTTTCTGGTTATTTACATGTGTTGTGCAAACGTTAATTCTGACCCCAGATCAGTAGGATGATTTTTACTGTCCATAGACATAGCCACCAGATAAAGAGGCAAGAAAGGGAGGACTTTTATGAATTGCCATAATACTGTTGGTAAGGTTTACAGCCACTAAAGAATAATATTTGTGGTTTTTGTTTGTGTCTGAGTTGATTTGCCTGTGCGTGTTTACGTGCATGTGTATGCTCCCTCTTTTCCTGCTGAGCACCCACGTTACTTTGATTGACAGCTGATACTCGCCTCTACGCCGGAGCTCTATCCCGCCCCGCCGCTTCCAGAAGTGGCAGCTTCTATTGGGGCTCTGATTGGCCATCACTGGCGTAGCTCCGCGAGGTCAACGGACCCGAGGAGATTCGCGTTGCGGCTATTGGTTAATTCTGAAACCAGGTCCTTATCCCCACGTGGAGCGGCAGCTCTGATTGGTCAGGAATCATCTTGTGGGCGGGGCTGTAGTTTCGGTTAGTCTGGGAGCGTGAAACCGCGTGAGAAAGTTGCCATTGAGGTAAAGCGCTGCTTTGATATAGGAGCGTTCGCACCGCTGTGGGGATTTTCGCTATCAAAACTAACGATATATTTCCTTTTTTTTTTTTTGCGTAAAATCCAAACGGACTCCATTTTCCACGGAAACCCGTTGAGGAAATACATATTCCAGTTGTTTTGACTGTTTAACCGCCAAGTAGCGACCGCGGCGAGTCAAGTGGGAACTCTTCACAGCAATTAACTTGTGTGGATATGTTTCTGACGCTCTCACCGAGAACCGACAGTTTGCGGCTCTGTGGCTTGTTATTCTTTTGATTTGATTGAGTTGGTGGGCTCTTTGTACCTGGAATACTCCGAATAAACCTGAGGACAAACTCCGGAGTGCCTGAGGTGGATTCAAGGTTTCTCCTTTCTTTCTCACCTGGTTTGTACCCTTTTATGTAATGAGACGTTTGCCGTGCTTACACGGTTGATTTGCGGCCGTTGGAGCGCACCAAGAGACAAGGACCGAGAGACGGCGAGGAAACGGTCTGTAAATTAATTCAGATCAGCAAGCAGGGGGGTGGGGGAGTCGGTGTCTCTGAGAAATAAACGATTGTTGGCCATCATAAACAAGGCGGATGGATTTGTTTCCTTGATCCGGAGCTTTATAAACACACCCCTGTTCTTTGATTCCTCCTTGGCGGGGTTTGAAGCACTCCTACCCCCGGAGAGAGAAGATGTTTCCCCAGGGGCGACACCCGGTAAGTTACTTCCCCTCCAGCAATGCTTCACCTGGCAGTAAACGACTGTTTACGCCTCCTCTTGCACCTCATCGTTAGATTTTCTTGTGCGAATACCATCCCATATTTGTTTAGAGGAGCAGAGTGGCCGATATAACTTAAAAGTTGTGGGGTATTTTAAATGTGCGCCTGCTAACAGGGTCGCCAGGAGAAAGGTTTGTAAGGAATCATCAAATGGAAGGCCCCTTGGAGTAACAGTGAGGTTGGCTGATAAACTTCCAATTTTTTCATCATATTGTCTTTTTATATTTCGATTACGATAAAAGTGACGGTAATAAAAGGGTATCATTAAACAAATCTGTTGAAGTCACTAAAAATTAAACATACTATCAAGCAGAATTGCATACTAGCTGCAATCAGTTGTATTTAAAGCATTAACACAAATCATTCAACACTACAAAAATAGTTCAAGCACTTAAAGTAAATTTCCTCACTACATTATTTTGCGAGTTTATTTAAGTGTGTTGTAATGGTAAAAGTTAATATTTATGTAAGCTTCTGATTAAATTCATTTTCAAGTAGCTTTGTACATTATAACTACCTCATATAAGCTAATTTGTGATATTGGATGGGTGGACTGTTAATTTTCCCAATGGGCCACATGAGTGTCAATGATTCCAGTTGAGGATCACAGGATGAGAAATTGTTTCTATGAATCAGTCGTCATAACTGAATGTGGGGAAAGAACTGAAACACGTCAAGCTGAAAACAAGAGCTACATGATTTATCACATTGCAAACAGTATCAATTTGTGAAACCGTGCAATCGCCTGGCATGGATGCAGTATTTGTTAGGATATTTGATAGACATTGTTGGATAGACTTGATTATTTACACATGATGTTTTTAGTGGCTGAGATGCTAAACCTCACAAAGAGTTCTGGGAACGTTGTGGTGAAGGAATAGAGTTTGGAGTCAATGCAGTTTTATTGAAATTATAGATTTTCCTAATTATCTGGAGTCTTACTGAAACATTATAATAGTCTAAAGAATTAAGTTTAGAAAAAATGATTTAAAAAAGAAAATCAAAGTTGTTGTATTTGTATGTTTATTCTCACAATCCTATTCAAGCAGACATCTCTATAACAGCAGTCTGTTCTCCACAATAAAAAACACTTTATTTTGACTTTTTAAAATAAGTACTTCACAGTAGGGCAATCAAGTTGTTCTTTCTGCCCTTACTTACTATATGATCTTTTAGTGCCCATGTCAGGTATGGGCATCTACAGCAGGGAGACTCTTAATAGGGTAAATGTCTTCTATTGCTTCTATTGCTAAGAACACATTTGGCTTTAAAAAAAAATATATATATATATATATTTTATTTATTTATTTTTTTTCCCTTTTCTAAAACATAAGCAAGGCATCCGGATCTGTGTGCAAAAGTAACACACATTCATTCAGTGTTTTCCATTGACAGCACCTGTCTGGAACATCTAGCCAGATGTGGGCTGCGGACCATTAAATATCTGAATCGGTCTTAGAAAATGCTTGTTTTAGTACCTAAACACGTAGTCCATGATGGTTAATACACCTTTTTTTTTTTTTTAGCTAACAGGTGACCCTGGTATTGTTTAAGGATGGTAACAGGAGTAAGTCACAAACATTTAAAAAGGGACACGAAAGAAAACTCCAAAGAAAACATATAAATATATAAATGACATGTTGCAAGTTATCAGACCTGGTCCTTTCTTCTCTTAAATTCCTGAATGTAAATATTGTTCCTATAAGATTCTTAAGTCATTGCCTTTTTAGCAGTGATGGGCTATAATGATGATGTTGATGATTCTGTTTGTTTTTGTGTTAGACACCGCATCAGGCTCCAGGCCAGCCCTTCAAGTTCACCATTCCAGAGTCACTGGACCGGATAAAGGAAGAGTTCCAGTTTCTCCAAGCACAATATCACAGGTATGTTTCCTATAATAACTATAAAGATTATAATAATAATTATTATTATTAGTTGGACAATGCAGTTCAATTCAGGTTACTTATATTGTACCAATTCACAACTACTGCTGCCTTCTGAAGGCATTTTACCAGACAAGCAGGTTAATATCCATGCCAAACTGACTTTATAGGCAGATTCAACTACATACAGAATGATCAGAATTATAATCCAATACAGACAAATCCAATTGCTCTCATAATGCCAGATCCAGCAAACCGCATTGAGTCACTGAATTTGTAGGAAGCCTTCATCCTGAGCATGCAATGGTAGAAAGGAAAGACTAGTGTTGGTTGTAAAAAATGTTCACCAGAACCAGACATGGTGTCAGCAGATATTTGCTGTGACCAAATGGGTATTTTGAGGACAGAAAGCTGGTAGAAAAAAATCCAGAGACAATCCAGGTAATTGCAGCAATTATTTCAAATAGTACATAAAAAGATTGTTCTAGGAGAAAATGGAAAAGTGAAGAACGGGATTAGTATGTTCCCACCATCTAATCCTACAGCAACAAAGCAGCAGTGATAGCTCTGGAAACCTTAAGGCAATCTGACTATAAGCTTTATCCAAAATGAAGGTTTTACACCAAGCCTCTAAAGTAGACAATCACAGAGTTCAGCTGTCTTTACAGAGAAATCCCTCCACATTGTCCTTTACTTTTTAACTATGAAGCTCGCCCTACCCACAGTCATTTCCACCTTACCACAAAGAAAACAGCAATTCTGGTTTCAGCCTAACCCATAAACCTGGATTAGGTTCACATACATGAACATGAAAGCACACACATTTGCAGCAGGCATCAGTGTTGGTTCTTAGACTGCGGTAGGTCTAAGCCTTAGTTGTGGGTGAGAGCCAAAGGGTGGCGTGTGGGCTCAGAGTTTCATAAATCACCCCTGATTTTTTTCCTTGTGTGTGTAGTAGTAGTTGTGCACTATAGGCCAGGGCTGCTTGTGTGCAGTTATCTGCCCTTGTGGTGGTTGTGTGTACAGGCATTTGTTTGTGTTTTTGGTGTGGGTTGGCAGCGTACCACATTGTGTTTTTAACGTCACATCTTGATAAAGCAGAGTTGAGGCAAACCTCCCACATCCAACACTTTGATTTTCAACATTTGACAGCAGAAATACATGTTTGCTTTGGTGACTAAATGGAGACTTAAGTAGAGATGGTTGTTTTTGACAAGATGTGTGGATGTACAACTCATGACTCACTCTTTTTTTTTTTCCCTACAGTCTTAAGCTGGAGTGTGAGAAGCTGGCCAGTGAAAAAACAGAGATGCAGAGACACTATGTCATGGTGAGATCCCAGCTTTCAATTTATTGGCCCTGCAATGTTCCACATGACAAACTCCAGCAGGGCTGCATAAGTGTCCTTGGGGTAGATCATGTTGTTCCCTACCCAGATGTAAAAGTGAACTTTAATCTTTTCAAAGAAAGGGAAATGACTAATGTGGATACTTTATTACCTAAATGAAGAAGGCTTGTATAAAAACCACAGCAACCTCAAGTACCTCTTGTTTTAATTATGTGCAAATGTTTGTCTTATCCTTACTGAGGTATTCCTGTAAATTTAGTATATAACATCAGCTTAAAAATAATAAACATTGCAAAGGTACCCAAAAACGCAACAGCACAACGGTAAAATCAACTCTAAAGAAAATTTACATACATCTCAGTATAACAGCAAAAAGCCGACATTTTAAATATGACTTTATTGTTTAGATTGTTTAGCTGTTTATTTTTTGTCTATCAGGACAATACTAATGAATGCTGTAGATCCTTATTTGACACAGGTGTTTCCACATGTGTCTTCAGTTAACCGATCTCCTGCATTTATTACTGATTGTTAGATGGAAAGTTTAGACTTCTGACTCATTTATTTCTAAAAGTATCTCATGATGAAAGAAATGCTTTTATCTCTGTATGTCTGACATTGCTTACCCATGCAATCAACAATCTGTAATAAACGAGTTTACAATTCTGCACTTCTGATTTTATACAGAAAACAAAATCCTCTTTATCTGTGTAAAAATCATCATTCAAAGTCACACCTTTGAATGATGAGCATTCAAAGGTGAGCATTTCCAGGAATAACAGAAGCTTTGGGTGCTGATTTAAGGACTGAACAACCAGGCAGCTCATATTTAAAATAACTAGTGCTTAGTTTAGTTCACACAGCATAGAAGATTTCAAACAAACAGATGGAACTGCCTGAGAGATGCTCCAAAACACAGCAGTTACCAAGCCCTTACCTTCAAGGGTAAATTTCAGTACTCTTTTTGCATAAAGATGCTAAACTTTGTCATTAAGGTTTCTTTGTTTACTTGTTACTCATATCCAAATGGAATATTTTGATGATGCATGGGAATGTTTAGCTTACTCATTTGAATGTTACTCAGCACAACATTTCAAACAAGTTATGTTTGGGGATGACTGCTGTCTCAGTTGAGCTCTAGCAGTTCTTCTAGTGTGCATACAGACACCTTTCAGTTGTTAAATCAAACTTTTTGGTTGTTTTATGGGAAACAACGTAAATACAAAACAGACTTGATATGTTTAAGTGATAAGATTCTGTAGTGCTGAACATTTATCTGTAAAGTTGGGCTTACGCTTTTATGTTTTATTGTGACAGTTGATGCTAACCCACTGACTCTCTGTCCTCCTCAGTACTATGAGATGTCATACGGCCTCAACATTGAAATGCATAAGCAGGTATGGCTGCCTATCTGTCTGATCACTATATCTTCTTGTGTCTCTTCCCTACGTTCTCTCTTCCACTTCCTCGTGGCGGGGTTTTGATGTATTTAGTGTGTGTGCGCCTATTGATGTGTCCTTGTGTGTGTCTGCGTGCAAATGTGTTTGTGTGTTAATGGTTCGTGTTTATGTGTGCTACACTGTATCTCTGCCCATGTGTGGATGTGTGTTTATTTGTGATCGATGGGGCTCTGTCTCCATTTCCCCAGTTAGGGCCGACCGGCTGAGCCCGGAGGCAGAATGAATGGCTCTGTAGATTGATTGGTGCTGTCTAGGGGAGCGGCTTGCTTTATTACATTAGATGGGCAGGGCTGGGGAGGGCAGAGGAATCGATCAACGTGAGGCCAACCGAGGAGATACAGTGTAGCTTGCTCCTCTATTTTTTATTTTATTTAATTTTTTTATGAGCTGGGAGCTTAAAGTCAATGCAAACCTCGAATGCAATGTAGTAAAGAATGTTTAATATACACATTGGTACTTGCTGGAGGGGACTCTTGTCTCTAAACTTCGTATAATGAATTCAAATGAGAATAATTTAATGTGGTTTAGAAAATTAATTTAATTATGAATGCAGACATGTTTACGGAAGAGTTCACACAAACATCCGCATATTTCCAACTTATAAGAAATATGGTTGACGAGGGAACCCTCTCACCTTTTACACACGCAAACCAACATTTCCCACAGGAGTGTTGCAGAGCTGAGAGCGTTTGCCAGTAATTACCACAGCTATCGACCAGTCAGACCAGAGGAAATTGGAGGTGGATTGGCTTGGCTACTTCACTGAAAAAAGGAAATTTTTTCCTTCTTTTTCACATTCTTTCTCTTTAATGTTTTTTTCCCCTCAAATTCTCCATCTCCTCTGTTGCCTTTCTTTTTATACTCCCAATTTTCTTCCTTTTTCTCAACACTTCCTTACTCTCCAATAACTGGTATGGGATCGCTTTCTTCTTTCACCCGGACCCCCACCATTCATCGCCTTTTTTCACCCCGTCTCTATTCACTCTGTTCCTCTTTCATTTTATATCCACGTGAAGCTGGCGTTCACTCTTTGTGAGGGAGATGCATCTCTTCCTATTGTTCAAACACGTAAACACAAACGCACACACATGCACACGCACACTAAAACTCCAGGGGAGGTCATTAGCTTGGGGCTGCAGTTGTCAGAGCAACAGGCTTCTGTGGGCGGGTGGTACAGGGATACAGACTAACAACCCGCCTCCTGCTGGGGATGTACAGGGGATGGGGGTTGTGTGGTAGTAATGCTCCAATTATATGTGTAATGGAAAGTCTGTTCTTTTTGAACTTGTTCTGTGCGCATGTGGGAATCAAAACTTTTCTCTATCCTCAACTTAGTTTAACCCCCCTGTCTCAATTAGAAGGCTGCCATGTATTGTTAAAATTAAGCTTTCCAAAAAACACATTGCTGTAAAAAAGTATTACAGATGACTTTTGTTTTTGCTGTTTTGTCATATGTAAGAGTTTTCAAATCAAGCATATTTAATTTTCAACATGACTTGAGTAAATCTAGTGTTGGAGCATTGAGTATTTTACATTAGATGTGGTTTTGCTGGTGGTATGCTTTAAATCATGGTCCTGTTACTTTTCAATTTTAGACATAGTTCACATGTGACGTCACACTTGCTCATACCATACCATCCTGGCAGGCAGTTGTTATGGAATTGTTATAACAACAATAACCAAGCTACAAACTTAGAACTAGCTCTCTCCTCATTCCTGTCTAACTTGTAAACAATACGTTCGTTACAAATATTACTCGATTACAATTTTTGAGTACTCTACCCATCTCTGTGTAATACTAAAATAAATATCAGTGACATTTACTGTAGTACCTGATATCAAACTAGCAAAATTAGCTTAGCTAATGTAGCTTTTATCTGCATTTTAAGACGGACATGTAGCCTATTTGTATGTCACTACATGCACTCACTCTGCCAGTCATCAGAACCTTGTTATTCACATGAAGAGTTAGTACATCCTTTACAAAGCCATTGAAACACTGACTGTGTGCGTCCATGGAGTTCAGGCCGCGAAGCTTCTCCATGGTTCAGACGTGCGTATTCAATTCAAAAATCAAATCTTCACAGAGCTGTTGTAGATGGTAGGATTAAAGACACTGTTGTTGTGTAGCAGTCTGATGAAGAGGATGTACAGGATTGTAAATATTCTTAATTTTTTGATGCTTTCTTTCCACCTTCTTTGTCACCCTGTTTAGCCTTTTTCACTGGCTATGATTTTGCTTGCTCAAAAAACTGAGCCCACAAACTGAGGGCAGAAGGTAGTTTTCATGATTGCCGGTCCTCCAGATCCAGCAAAGCATCCTCACACCTTCACACTACTACCACTAGGTTCAATTGTAGAAATGAGTGTCTACTTCTAAAATGGTATTTAGTCTTACAAGAGTTGCAACATGACTCAAACATTCAAGATGTTAGTTTTTGAGGTCTTTTAGTCTGCCTCATGTTGTCAGACAGGTTCTGTTTAACAAATCTATTGTTTTCTGGCAGAAATCTGATAATGTAAATCTCTTATTAAATGAGTTTATAATTTGAAAACTACTTTGTGTATTTTCTATACTGTTTTTGCCTCAAATGACTTTTTTGTTGATATGAAACTTTAAAGTGCGACAAGAAGCAAAAGAAACAAAATCTACAGGGTGACATACTTAGTGATCAATATCAGCTATGTTAATTTTTTCATTATTTTTAAAAGATAAAGCCACAGATGTCTGTTGCAACTTTGATTAATCGCGATTTTGTTTAGTGGGTTAGATTAGCTGGGATAACCTGATAGTAGCTTTGCGCAAGCTATTCTACCTGCCTAATCACTTAACCTTTTCTACAAAGCTAATTATAGGCTTACGACAAGATTCTGTAAATGGATGAACACATGTAGTCTGCCTGAAATAGATCTGTATTTAAAGCTCGTTAAGCATTGTTGGCTGGCTTGACATTGAGTCTTTGTAGAATGAAGGTGAGACCGATTAAATGACTAAGGTGTGTTTTTGCCTGAGAAGGTCTTACAGTTTACTGTGAGAAAAGGGATACACAAAGATACCAGTGATGAGTTTGGACCTGGGTATCGGTTTAGACTGGTTTTCATCCCTCTAGATGACAAAATTTTCTGATTAAAACATTGCAGAAAGTTGACATTTTGGATATAAATGATGTAACACGGATCATTCTACAGATTATTCTTTTTAGTTGCAGGTGATTTACAGAGTTGCTTTCTATAGTGTACCATTTGTTACACAACACAGAACAGGCAAAAGACAGCTTTCTACCTGCAGCATAACACATACTCTGCAGTAGGCAGATAAGGTACAAAGTAGCATACTGTGTGTAACACAAATAGAATCACCTTTGATCTCCTGTTGTTTCATCGCACATAAACACACTATTGATTATATTTCAAATACATACGCTTGCTGATCTCATGTCAAAAGCAGTTCTACACTGACTTTGGTTTGTTCTGTTTTGAAAATAAATGCTGTATTTGCTGAAGTATGTAACCCAATGATATGTCAGTTTACAAGATGAGTTAAGTAGTAGGTTTCATCTTTAAAAAGAGTTTGTCAAAATTAGAATGTATTAGAATTAGAATGTACTCAAGTATTTGAGATAAATTTGATTGCATTTGTATAAACTGTCCTAATCTCCATTATCCAGAATAAAAACAATGTAATGAAACAACAGCTGATTTCAAATCATAAACCTCAAACTGATGAATAAATTCTACTGTCACATTACAAAAGTCAGTTTGGTGAGGTCACAAGACTTGTGTGCTTTCAGAGCTTAAAGTTGGGATTAAGGAACCAAACGCATGTGGCTAACAAGTCGCAGCAGTCACCTGAGCAATATGTAGAACACGTGGATGGTTTGTTACTGTCCTGAGGTGTATTAATGACGTAATATTTGGGCGGGGTTGACTTCAACTCCACATTCTATGTGAAAACCATTCAGTTGATTGGAAGGAGCAAACAACATGTAGCTTTTTAATTGAAGCAATGATCTTCTGCTTCTGCTGCAGAATTCTTCTCAGTTCATTTTCTATTACATTACATAGTTGCTAATTGTTTAATTTTGGCATTAAAATGTAGAGGAAGATGTATTATCTGTTACCTCCGACTTTACAGTCACAACAGCCTGACTTCATGGGTATTTGAACTTGTTTTTGTTGATGAATTTTCCATTCATTGTTTGAGTTTTCAGACTTCTCTTTTAATTCAGCCTTTGTTTCAAGTTGTACTCTAAACTCCAGCATTAGATTATCCTCGTTGACATTGAGTGTTATGTAACTGTGGTCATAGGGATGTTGAAGCTAAAAGCAATGTTATGTAGACCAAATAATGAGTTAATTCTGTTTGTTAGCTTAGTCTTAGATTACTTTGACCTTATTTACATTTGTCTTGGTTGTATTATTATAAATCTTGCCAGCTATCTTTTCGTACTTTTTGCATATGGTCATATAGGTTAAGGAGTTTCTTGTTTTGGTTTGGGATTCATTGAGAATGCACTGGTTCCTGCTTAAGCTCATTCTAGCACATAATTGGCTGAACTGTGTCAGGGTTTGTTATTTGGTGAGTTGCCAAGTATGTGTGTGTGTTGGAGCTTTCCAATTAGAGCAAGTATATTTAAGCTTAAAGGGAAATTGCTTCCTCATTTTCAAAGGAATCCACTCTTTAAACCAGTAAATACTTGTGGTTCAAGGGGTGACAAATATCTCAGCAACTTTTATTGAAATAATCCACGTCTTAATTACAGTTCATGCTGACGTATAGTGGTCAGTGGAAGTTTTTTGACGTCTCAACAACATTTCCATGAAGTTTTGGATTTAAATTTCAGGAGCTCACAGCAAACTTTTCCCACACGTTTGCTGTGAAATACAAAATACAACAATGATTGTAGCTTGGTGAAATGTGAATAAGTTCAAAGCATATGAACAGTAGATATATTTCCATGCGCCTTGTTCTTCAGCTTCTATTTATGTTGGGTGGGACGTTTTCTCTGTTGAGCCACTACAGCTGATATTTGATGGCTTCTCCGATTCTCTCCTCACACTGGACGTTGTTGTATCTGTTTGATTGGATGATGTATAAAATGGGACACTTTATCTGATTTGGAGCTACTGAAGGGGGTATCTGGTTTCAGCCAGTTGTAGCCACCTCCGGGGGGTTTAGGGGCAGGCGGATGTGTTGGCATGGATACAGGGGGAAGGAAAACTAAGTTAGGAGGTGATTAGATTATGTTGAAGTGCTGATGGGAAAGAAGGACAAGAACAGAGGATAGAGAATGAGCTAAAAGACATGAAGAATAAATTTACAGAGAAACTTGACATCCCCAGTTGTAGTTAGAAGAAAATGTTATTGTTCTGACCTGAACAATAAGAACTCTGAACAATCAGAACCAATATCTGAAATGAATTTGAGTGCAGATAAAAGTTGTTTTTATGTGTAGCTTCATATTCAGAAGAGGCTTTCTGTCTGTGCATGGATTTGTTCTTAAAATGCATGAGTCTGTATGTGTGTGTTGCACTTGTATTGGTTTATTGGTGTAACTGAACAGCTGTCATTTCTAAATGGATGCAATTATGTTATTAACAATCGAGTCTCTTTTTATCTCCGTGTGCCTCCTCCGTCATCAGACTGAGATTGCCAAGAGACTAAACACCATCTGTGCGCAAGTCATTCCCTTCCTCTCGCAGGAGGTAAGTATGTGTGTGACTTTCCTCAACAGTCTGTGTTTTGTTTGATGTTTATACACCTTTTTTTATTTTAGTTATACAAGCTGCCTCTCAGACATAAGCATTGTTCTGTCTGTCTGCGTGTGTTACAGCATCAGCAGCAGGTGGTTCAAGCTGTGGAGCGAGCCAAACAGGTGACCATGGCAGAGCTTAACGCAGTCATCGGGGTACGTGGACTGCCAGGTCTTCCACCTACCGTGTGTATTCCTCTAATTTCTCTTCACTTACACAAATCCCATGTTTTTATGTTCTTAAAAATGCATTTTATTTTGAAGATGTGGTAAAAGTATAAGTCTACGTATAAGAAAGATCCTCGGAGAAAAAAGGGTCATTTTTTTGTTTCCTTTATGTAGCTTTAATAGTCTGTGTGGCTTGTGTTGTGTGTAGTGTGGTTGTAACAGGTCTATATACACACTCCTTTCAACTTCATTTGATTAAAAATTCCTTTAAATAGCCATTATGCAAATGCAATTCTGATTTAAATGTAACTGCACTCTTAGATTAGATGTATTATTTACCTGATTTTACTTGAAGTTAGAGCTGCACCAGTCAATCCAACCTATGTGTGTTATTAGGCCAACCTAATAACACACAATTTGCTTATCACTTAACACATTGATAAATTTTGATGAAGTTTTTTTGTTTGTTTTGGTCAGAACAGTTCAACCATTAAAACTGGCCTGAAATTATTTCACAGCAGGGACCAGTAGCAATGTTGTGTTTTGTTGTTTTTTTTACTACAGTGCTTTCAAAATGTTTCTACCTTTTATGTCACTCTGATACCATTTCATTTATTCATATTGGGTTCCCAAAGGGCGACCACACAAACTATTATAAGATGGTGGACACTTGGTGCTTATTTATGTTCTTAAATTAGCACCAATTTACAGCATATCCAAACACAATCACATTATTTCAGGAGTCATTCATTCAACCTCCGCCAATAATACATTCGACCTAATCAGTGAACTTTGATTGTTCTTTATACCAACACCTGATTTAGATCTTAATGATCACAGAGCTCATGGAGAACAGTGCCAGCGTTTCTGTAATAGAAAAGAAACAATTGCAAGGAAAGTATTGTTGTTGCAATATTCAACAATATTCTAGCAATGCCATGTTTGTTGTATTATAGTGCATTCCTATAGAGCTGTTCAAAAACATTGTTTTTTAATATGCTCTATACTGTACAAAGGAGCTTCAATTATATTTTCTGCCATTTTGATTGTTAAAGTCAATTTGAGTAGAAGAGACCTTCTGTATTATATTGCACAGTTGCTAAGTCATCTACCATAAAACTTTATTACTTTTCTAAACTTCAGTCTATGTGATCAGCAATTTGTAGATGTATGGAAAAAGGTTTGGGTTGCGCCCAGACTCTGTATTAGCAGATACACTCACTTAAATCACTGAATCACGCTGAAGGTACTCACTAGACACAAGTAGTGAGATATTTATATTTTTTTGTAATAAATTAGATGTATTTAATTAAATGTATTTAATATTTTGTAGACGGAGAAGTATAAAGGACATTGATGAGATGATTGATTCAGAGTGCTCAGCTCCAGAATGAAACAAAGTTTCTGTCCACTTGGAGAATGAGATGATCTTTAAGTAGGAATTTAAAAATAATCTGAACCTTTGTAACCACAGGGCTGGAGGGGGAGGATTAGAAGTCTGAGTTTAGGGAATTGTGGGAAAAAAGGGGGGTGTATGTAGCTTTTGTTTTTGCAAAGAGTGGGCAGGGGGGATCAGAGGGTTTGATCCCACTGGGTTTGGTTAAATGTGGGGAGGGCTTGTTAGCTGGCGTGGACTGATGGGGGGCTTCTGTTTTTTGTGTGATGGGGTGAGAGGTGGATTTGGCAGTTGCTTTTTGAGTCTTAATTGCAGGATTTTAGTGTTTGTAAAGGAGGTGAAGGCAGGGGGGTTCACAACGTTGTCCTTACACCCAACCTCCCCCTCCAACTCCTCGTCTCCCACGCCGGTCTGTCATTCACCCTGTTTGTGAGTTAAATGAGTGTAATGAAGCATGCTGCCCCTGCCTCCACTCACACACCCCCCCCAAATATATTTGTACACACCCACTCACACTAACATCCCATGACAAACTGGGCTCCCCTTGCCTGCATCAATACTTCCCCACCATTTACTCCCATCAGGGGTGCTTTTTGTGCATCTGTGTGTGAATGTTTGTGAATCTGCTTGTGTGTGTGTGAAGTGTAGCAGAGCATACATTTCTGTTATCCTCAGAAAACAACAGGCAGCAGTAGGATGGTTGAGTGAAGGTGTTTGTGCCTGCCTTGTTTATTTAGACTGTTATACGTGTTTGCATGATCATGTGTGACATGTTTTTCTCTTTTCTTTTTTTTTTTTTTTGGAGGGGAGGGGGGCACACGCAAGCCAGCTCTGGAAATTGAGCATCAGGCCGGCCATGTGGCCAAGAGAACGTTTAGTAGTTTTACTTTCACTCATTGTGGGGTGGTGGCGGACAGCAAAGGACGGATGGAGAGGAAGAGAGAAGGTGGAAGCTCAGAGGGTGTGGTGGGTTAGTCAATTAGGTGAGATAAAAGTCGGTTTGACCTTCAGCACTCCTCCCACCCCTGCTGAGTCGCCTCCTGTGCCCCCACGCCTCTCCTCCCCCATCTTCCTCCTCCTCTTCTAGCGGCGAATCAGTGAACTCGGATTCCCGCGGCTGCTGTCTGAGGAGGCAATAATGATGTTTGGGAACACAAAGACATTTCACGCTCAGACGAGCGCCTGATTTGGTGTGAAAGAGAGCAGGGCTGCCAGCCAAACTTGCCCTCCCTTTCTGTTTTTGACCCTCTTGTCTCCTTCTCTCCTCTCCTCTCCTCTCCTCTCAGCCCCTCGCTCCCTCACCAGATCTGACAGTGCAAGCAGCAGCTGGGACTCTCCTCCCTCTCCTCCTTCGTCATTCCTCCTTTTCCTCCTGGCCTCCCTCCCCCTCCTTTCCTCATCCACATCCTCAGGCTTTGGGCTGTGATCCCAGCTGTCAGTATTGTTCAGTGTTTGACCTCAGAAAGAGGAGTGAGGGCGTGAGTGTGTGTGTGTGTGTGTGTGTGTGTGTGTGTGTGTGTGTGTGTGTGTGTGTGTGTGTGTGTGTGTGTGTGTGTGATGGTGTGTGTGTGAGGCAGTATATAGGGGGTGATGATGTGTTCACCCTCTTGAAGAAAGCAGCAGCTTGTTGAGCTGATGTAAACCCCAGACACCAAGGATCCCATTCCATCTGTTGAAGACTTTAATTGGGCCACAGTGTTGATTGATAAGGTTACAAAGTACTATTGATTTTTTTTTTTTTTTTTTGCATGTGTACACATTAGACGTCTATGTTTTATTTATTGAGGCGTTTAAGTTGTAGGTGTCAATGGTTTTCAGATTTTTGGCAGCTGATAAGTTGTATTTCAGGCAACAACTAGGGAGCTTTTTTGCTCATTTAATTGTCAGCATTATGTCTTTGGTGTGGTTTTGATTTTAGCGTTTCAAACACAATTATTTTTCTGCTCGTTCATGAGTTAGTAAGTTAGTAGTTTCTTCCTAAATTGGATTTGGCCTTTCAATGCCAAATGCAGAAATATGACAATCAAGGCTAACTGGAATCTTTTTGCCTAAATATTAAGATTTTATTTGTCCATGTATGTCCCTGTAAAATTTAAACTTCTTCAGCAATATATCAGCCTAAGGTTTGTTTAATTACTAATCTTTTTACTGCTAAAAAGATTAGCAGCACGCCTACTGTTGGATGTTTGAAATTAGTTGTAATATCTTGTGTAAATTCATAGTTTTCTTCTCCCTTTAAAAAGTTCATCTTCTTGGAACTTGCTGCAAGAAGCCTTCAAATTGAATGAATTCATTTCGTTTTGCGCTTTTAGATCTAAACTAAAAGTTCTTGAGGCCGATCCTATGACACGTACCTGTTTTGTATATAATTTGACATCTTTTGACTGTGTTTTTGTGTTGTATTTGTTACTCCCAACTGGCCAGGACTCCATTGAAAAAGGGGTTTTTAATCTCAGTGGATTTTTATCCTGGTAAAATAAAGGTTTAGTAAAGTATAAGCTGCAATTGGTATCTGGAAATTTATGGATTACTTAATTAATTTTAGAATTCCCCCACCTTCAAACCCTAATCTCCAGCTTTGTCTTGCAGCTGAACAGTGCCCTGTCTCGTCTCCCAGCTAATCATCTGTTCCTTTTCTCTCTTGTGCTTGGCTTGGCCTTCAGCAGCAGCATCTATCCCATAACCATGGCGGCGCTCCGGTTCCCCTCACCCCTCATCCCGCTGGCCTGCATCCCTCTCAGCTAGGTGGTTCAGCAAGTCTCCTGGCGCTGTCAGGAGCACTTGGTGCTATTCCTCCCCATCTGGCAGGAAAGGAAGGAAGTGAGAAGAAGCCTCACCTTGGTGGGCCGGATTCTCATGCTGCAGGACCTGATCACCTCAGGGGTAAGAAGACTTTTCTTCCACAGAAAAGCCAGATGATATGAGATCAGTTGAGAAATTGGTTATGTTTCCACTAAAAATGTTTGAACCAGCTTATCACGACCAACAAGGTTTTGTCTGAATGTTGCTGAAATTTAAATTTCTATCTAGAAAGATGCACTCAATGTATTCTCTTTTGTTTTCCACTTCGGTGAACACCCGACCCTGTGACCTCAACCACGTGCTTGCTTTTTCCAATGGCAACAGAGCGAGAACCTGGCACAGTAAGTTCTTCCAGTTTCTGCTCCAGCACTTTCTGTTCCAGCAGCATGCTTTCTGCTTTTGTTTGTCTTTAAGGGAGAGTTTGGTTTAGGGGAATTGGAGATGTTGTATGAGGAAGATAAGCATTTCTCAGCTGGGTTGATATCTGGTTCAGTAAACGTCACTTTACGTCAGCCAGAAACAAGTTTAAACAGTCAGCTCTAAGTAAATAGATTCTACACTACATGGGGAAGTTTGTCTTGGAGATGCTTTCAAGTGGGATGATACATTCTGATTACATCACTTCACAAAAATGCAATATAAATGTATAATTTTCAAGATATTGACAAGGTTTTCTATGCATTGAGGACAGGAATGGGATTAAGTTTTGAAGTAAAGTATTTTACAAATCTTACAATAAGTATGGCAAAAAAGTACAAAAATCTTTGTATTTTCAGGTTTTTATCCATCTGTCCATCTTTCTGATCGTCTGTCCATCTATCCTTTTATCCTTCTGTCCAGTATTAAGTTTTTTTTTTTGTTTTTTTTTAACTTCTGTTTCACCTTACAGATTCCACTATGAAAAGAAGTACCTTGTTTGTTTCACACTGAAGTGACTTTCATCCTGCATTAGTCTGTTTTTATTGTTGTTTTTGAATGTGTCTGCTGTGGTAGAGGTTTGGCCTGCTTGTTTAGTTTTGCCTCAGAACTGCTGTGAACTGTTAGATTTCCTTTTCTACTCCGAATAAGCTTTTTAGCACGCTCACACACACAAAAATAGGCGCACGCATGTACAACACACACACTTTTCTCTTCTAGTCTGCATTATTGTGCCTATTTAACACCTCAGTGAGCAGATTACCCCTTCCCTTCCCCTCCTCTTGCATCCCCTGATCCTGCGCTTAAAGACCCTCATTGTGTTTAATATCAGCACCGCTAAGAGGGGAGGGCTTGGGAAAGGGTGGGAGCGAGGGAGCAGCAGTCATATGACACTAAGCTTGTGTGTGAGTGAGAGACACCATGCTAAAAGCAAACGGGGGGGAAAAGACCATGGCGGAGGGGGAATCGCTTGTGTTTTGCGGGTCAGTGCATCTGGGCTCGGCTCACTAAAACCTTTCAATAAAAGGGAGGCGGAGAAAAGGGAGGGGCAGCTGGAGGAGGAGGACTTTGGCAGTATGCAACCCCCTCTCACTCTCTTCCTCATCAGCCTTTCTTTTCCTCCACACCCTCCCATCTTTTCTCTTCTAATCTCATCTCTCCCTTTTCCCATTTTTTTTTGCCACCCCCTCCCCTCCTGATCCTCCTTCATTTACCCTTTCCCCCCTCAAAGTGCTGCTCGCTCCCTCGCTGGATGTGTGCATGCGCTTGTGTTTGTTGGATGCACATTTCATTGACAGACTGAGACTATAATGGACTCAACATGAAGCTTTAATCCATTAACAATAGGATCCGTTGGTCAGGAGGCCAGGGGGAGAGACTGCTCTGTCTTTGTGTGTGTTTGGTCTTGGGACTCTAGAATATTATGCAACTAATACACACTGACAGCCTGTTACACTCTTGATTCTACACACGGGCTTTCACAGTCAATTACACAGTGCACGCACACATGCACATGCTGCACCCAGTGCAGCTTGTCAGAGCCAGGAGAAGGAGTACTGATAGATTTCGAGAGCCACTTAATGTAATCATCAGCTTCAGAAGCATGTGTTTGTATTTGGCTCTGACTGGCTTTGGTCAAGTGAAAAAAGAGGTTGCTGTTAAAGTGTTAGCGCTGCTTAATTCATGATTTTGCCAAACGTTAACCTATTCCTGAGCAACAGTCAGTTTCTCTAACCTGCTCTACACACAGTTGGGAAGCACTTGTAATTAGCGACTGATGGATCCAGCTGTATTGCAGGTTCATGAAGAATGCACACACAGCAAAGCAAAACCTAAACTGTGCAGTTTAAGTTTGTCTTCCACTCTAAAGGGCTTTCTTCTGTCTTTCTCTCCAATCTCTTTATTTCTATTATTTTGTGCTCTTCCTGTCCTCTACCTACAGAGCAACTCTCTGCTTCCAGAAAGTTTGAGAAACTCGGATAAGCGCCGCAACGGTCCTGACTTTCCTAATGACACCAAGAAACGCAAAGTGGAGGATAAGGATTCCAGCCATTATGTGAGAAGTTCTTCTGATTTTCTGTCTCTTTTTGTCGAAAGTAAGGCTTTGATGATTGATTATATGATGAACTCCATTAGGATAGCGATGGAGAGAAAAGTGATGACAACTTGGTCGTGGATGTGTCCAATGAGGTCAGTGTGTTTTTATTTTTTGTTGGGTAAAACTATTTATACTCCTTGACTTTTTTCACATTTTGTCATATTACATCTTGAAACTTTACTGTATTTTATTGGGATTTCATGTGATAGAGCAATACAAGGTTGCCCATTTTCCAATGCAGCTTTACCAAATTTCCTGATTCCAGTGCAAGAATAGCATACACACAGCATGGTGGAGCAACCTCTGTGTTTTACCATGCAGATTGTGTATTCAGGTTAATGTGTGCTGTGAGATTTCTGTCACACATAGTGTTTTAATTTTGCTTCCCTTTGACCAAAGCATCTTCTCCCATGTTTGCTGCTTCATCAACACGACTTGTAACAAAGTTCAAACTGGGAGTCTTCTTGCTTTCATTCAATAATGACTTTCATCTTGTCACTCTTTTATTAAGTGGTGTGATGTCTTTTTCAAAATAAAATCCATTTATTTTGAGGAGAAATTACTTAGTCAAATTACACTCTTTGTAATGGTTGTGGTATTTTGGAGGGTTACGTTATTCACAAGATTAATGTTGACTCTTTGCTTAGTTTTCTGATAAACAGGAAAATCTCTACATCACTATTGTGGAGCAGCTTTATTCTCATGTACTTCACTGTTTGTTTCTCCATCAGGATGCAGCTTCTCCTCGCGGCACACCGCTTCCGTCCCCCAGAGAAAATGGCTTGGATAAGGCACGTCTTCTCAAAAAAGATCCTTGTAGTCCAGCCTCGACCGCTTCATCGGCCAGCTCCTCTTCTCTCAAGTCCAAAGAAATGGCAATGGTACAGTTGTCTAGCTGCGTTGCAGAAAAACACAGTAAATGACTGAATATATTGTCTTTATATTCTTTTATTTGTTTTCTTTTGGCAGCGAGACAAGGCTGGGACCCCTGGTTTAAAGTCTAGCACTCCGACACCCAGAGGCGACTCTACACCTGGTCCGAGCTCCACTCCTGGGGTCAGACCAAGCCTATCGAAACCACCATCGATGGAGATACCCCATCCACCAAGTAGGTCATGCACAAACAAATGTTTTAATCAAAGTTGAATCAATTCAAATGTCCTTATTCTGAGTGAAGAGAATGAAAACATGGTCATTCTCTTCTCATTCTGAATTTGAATTCAGAATCAGAATTTGAGAATTTTGATTCAAAGAATCCCTTTGATTCTCAAATGGATCAAAGGGATTTCTTTAATTTCTGTAAAACATCCTGCTGATTGTAATAGAAGTTTTCTTGCTCAGTCATTTATTTTTATGGCACACATGTACTCTCTAAATACCCCAGTAATGCTAGAACTTTTAGCTAAATTTGTTTCTGGAAGTTTTAAGTTTTTTCTCCTGATTTCTCTTTGCATCCTGGACAAAAGCTGAGTTTTCATCAAGGATTTTTTTTAAACAAGAGGGCAGACCTCACTTTCTTTGTTGCATTTCTCCAGCTGCAGGTCTGCGGACTCCTCTGGCGGTACCAGGCCCATATCCGGGTGCTTTTGGGATGCTGCCCCATGCAGCAGGAATGAATGGAGAGTTAGCAGGTGCTGCTAGTGCTGCTGCTTATGCTGCAGGCCTGCACAACATGTCACCTCAGATGAGTGTGGCTGCTGCAGCCGCTGTAGCGGCGTACGGTCGTTCACCGATGGTGAGTAGAAAATTAAGCAATTTATGGAACATTCTAACAATATAATATTTTTTTTCTTCATCAATATTAAAAATAAGAAGACAAACCATACTAAATTAAACTTACAACTTAAGAATAATTTAAAAATTATTTGTAAATACGACCAATAACTTGCATATTCCACGGTCTAAGAATATAGAATACTATCAGAAGACGTTATTAATAAAAGTAATAAATTGCATCGTATAAAGGAGAATTAAAATAGTCTTTTTAAGTTAATTTGTGTAGTTTTAATCTCCAAATGTGGGGCTGGAAAAAATTGGAAACTTACCTTGAAAATGCTAAAAATGTGCATGAGTGGAATTAGAATTAAATATTCTCAAATGCAAAGAAAAGCAAAATATTAGTTCATTTTATATCTATTAGAAGGGTTTAGATCAGTTGTTCTTAACCTTTTTTGAGGTACCGAACCCATCAGCTTCATATGTGCATTCACTGAACCCTTTAGTGATAAATAAAATATGATTTTATTTCCAAATTCAAGGCATAGGTATATGCTTTTTTTACTGGTCCACAAAATGAGCCATGCATGAACATCACCTTGCTCGAAGAACAAAACCAACACAGTGCATGAACTCACAACAAATTACGGTATCACTTTATTCTGGCCCCAAAAAAATATTTCTGCACCATAAAAGAATTTCAGCCCCCAAAAATATTTTTTTTTGCTATTTTACTAATTAAAATTAAATTTGGATTATTTTATTTTAAAGAATTTAAAATTTTTTAATAACTTAATTTTTTAAAAGTTGAAATTTAATTTGTTTTTTTGTCGTTTTGAATCCACAAAATACTTTTTTTTACTTTTCCCCATCTCCATGCAGCTTCAAGAAGTGTTCCCTTAGTTTTGCCAGTGCAAGACTAGAGTTGTTCAACTTGGCATTGCATATCATTCAGATAGGACGCTGACTCCCATCCCGTTCCGTGATACGCGTGAATCCATGTTGTACATATTCGTCCGACCACTTCCTTTTTTTTATATTGAGAAAGAAACCACACGACGTACAACTCCTACAGCGGTTGAATATCGCGCGCACTAAATTGGCCAAGCAATGTAATATGATCCTCTGAAGCAAGTGACGGCCAAGCGGGGCGTGTCATCACGACTTTACACAAGTGTGTCTTTACCTCCGCTGCAGAGGCTCCTCCGAACCCCTGAGACCGACTCATAGAACCTCTAGGGTTCGATCGAACCCAGGTTAAGAACCACTGGTTTAGATTAATAGGGACTTGAGTACTAATATTTCATTGGATTCTGTAGTGGTTGCTTATTTTTTCCTTTGATTTTCTGTAGAATCACAACTGGGCCTAAAGCTGCAGTTGGGTCTAAGCTCCTTTTTAATTTACTATCTTAATATTTATGAGTTGCAACTTTGAGGAAGTATTCTTGATGTTTTAGTACCCAGAACGTTTGACTCCAATATCTGTGTAGCTCAGTTGATGTTGGTTTGCCTAGTGAAGGTTTTGACAGTCGATCAAACATTTGCACTTTCAGATATAAAGATCAAATTCACTTGTCACGCCTTAATCAAACTTGGACGCCATCAATTTCTGTATTTAGGGAGTTCACTTTTTTGTTTTACTTTCTGTGTTGTATTTGTAGTTTTCTTGAACAAATTTACTTTGAGGTTGAGCGTTATTCCAACAAGAAGGGGAAGAAATACTATTAGCTTCACTGCTGCATGAGCATTTTGTTTTCCAAGCTGTGTGAAAAGTTGACAAATGCTGAGCATCATTCCACTGGTCTTTGTGAGCAATCAGCTCATCACTTCTGGGTGTATTTGCTCAGTGTTCATTACAAAGTTTAAATAGGTTTAGGAGACACAGCTGTGTCTGGGCAACACTTGAGTTGAGTTTGTGTGTATTGGATCAATGTGGGGAGGAGGGCAGTAAAATTGTGTTTGTCTTGTGATCATGAGGGTTTGTGTTGCTCTCTGTAGGCTAATATTGACCTGTCTTTTTGGTGTCTACCCATGGGAAATGTATGTGAAGTGTCCTTCTAAAATGTTTCTCCTCTTTTTAAGGTTGGGTTTGATCCTCACCCTCACATGCGAGTTCCTGGAATGCCCCCGAGTCTTACAGGAATTCCTGGCGGAAAGCCGTAAGTATGATTTTGCTGCCTTGGATGCAGGGGGGGGGAGTATAATTCTTAAAAATCCATGTTTTGTCATTATATAGTGTATTCCTTTCACGTTGTCTGCTATTTTTTGCGCCCATAATTTCCTGCAATTAATTTTCTCTCCTCCTTTGTGCATTCAGTGCATACTCCTTTCACGTTGCAGCAGATGGACAGATGCAGCCAGTTCCTTTTCCCCCAGATGCTTTGGTGGGACCAGGAATCCCTCGCCACGCCCGCCAGATCAACACGCTGAACCATGGCGAGGTGGTGTGCGCCGTCACCATCAGTAACCCCACCCGCCATGTTTACACAGGAGGAAAGGGATGCGTCAAGGTCTGGGACATCAGTCACCCAGGAAATAAAAGCCCCGTCTCACAACTCGATTGCTTGGTGAGTAAAGTTTGATTTTTTTTTATTTTTTATTTTTATTTTTTCTTGTCTTTTGTTTGTTTTGTTTTTTTATAGGATGGTAGGAAGAAAGTGACTACATTGTGTCATTTGGGTGAAAAATCAATTGTGGGGTCCTCAAGGATTATTGGGCCACTTTAATTCAACATCTATCTTTAATTATGGAGTACTGCAATGTGACTCACTAAATGTATGCTTACAAAACAACCTTATTCCTGTGTCAACACAGCCCACAAGAATCAGTGAGTCCAAAATATCAATGAATTGATGGGACAGAAAGATTCCCTTCTGCTAACCAAAATCAGAAAAATGAGTCATCCTACGCAAGTTCTTAAATCACTGCACTGGCTTCCTGTTTGACATGAAAGACTTTAAAGTTTTCTTGTTGGTCTGAAAGGAATTTAAGAAAAACATTTCTAAGTTACTTCTCAGTAATTTACCATGTAGCCCCCTCAGGTTTTCAGAGAACAAGTTGAGAAGTTTAGGGACTATGCTCCTCAGCTTTGGAACAAAATCCCTGAAAAACCGGGATGTTCAGACACCTTAGAACTAATAATATTTTTACTGCAGTTTTGGTTCCAAGAGTCTCACTCATAAACTACTTTCCCAGTTATTGACAAATTAAAGCTTGAGATTGAAGACAGACAGCATGACTCTTCCAGAGCAAAGCAGAAGCTTTTCCTTAGCTATTCATTTGCTTTAAAATTGCATTTAAATTATAATTTTTTTATTTCTGTGAGATTTTAAGTGTTCAACATGTATTTCCTTTTATCCTACATCATCAGAACCGAGACAACTACATCCGCTCCTGCCGTCTCCTCCCTGACGGTCGAACACTCATCGTGGGTGGTGAGGCGAGCACGTTGTCCATCTGGGATTTGGCCACGCCCACTCCTAGGATTAAAGCAGAGCTGACATCATCTGCACCTGCATGCTACGCTCTGGCCATCAGCCCCGACTCCAAAGTGTGCTTCTCCTGCTGCAGTGACGGAAACATTGCAGTCTGGGATTTACACAACCAGACACTTGTTAGGTAAGAGACGAGATGCGTTGATTCTGCGATGTGGCAAGTTTTCTGTCATAACTTTAAACTCCTCCGAAATCAACGCTTCTTTTTGAATTCCCTCTGGAGTGATGTTGTGTCTTGGTTCTTTGGTTAACCATGACCTTGTATGTGTATTCTGCAGGCAGTTTCAGGGTCACACAGATGGAGCCAGCTGCATCGACATCTCCAATGATGGCACCAAGCTGTGGACAGGAGGTCTGGATAATACTGTTCGCTCCTGGGATCTCAGAGAGGGACGGCAACTGCAGCAACACGACTTTACTTCTCAGGTGAACACTCAGATTAGAAAATCAACTATAATACAATTTCTAAAATTAATAAAAGTTGCTTAGCATATAACATATCAAGTAATAGTTAATAAATCCCAAGTGAAACAAAGCTACATTTTCCCACCTAGTTATAAACTCAAAGCTAATGCTTTTTCTGCCTTTTCTGTCCAGATCTTCTCTCTTGGCTACTGTCCGACAGGAGAATGGCTCGCTGTTGGAATGGAGAGTAGCAACGTGGAGGTCCTTCATGTCACCAAGCCTGACAAATACCAGCTTCACCTACATGAGAGCTGCGTTCTGTCCCTGCAGTTTGCTTACTGTGGTAGGAAACTGTCACACATTCAGGAATGTTTATTTATCTTAGGTTCCCATTTTGCTGGTAACGGCATGTTGACAATGTGATTTGTTTTTGTGTTTCACAAAGGAAAATGGTTTGTGAGTACAGGGAAGGACAACCTGCTGAATGCATGGAGAACACCCTATGGAGCCAGTATTTTCCAGGTTGGTTGAAGGAGTTAAAACATTATCTGATTAAATATGTAAAACTGTAACCTTCAATTTAGCATTCAACTTTGACATCCCGTTACTCTTTTTCTACTTTGAACATGACTTAATTTCAATATTTCCATGTCAGGATACTAAAATATTAGCACATTGTCCACATTTAACCAGCTGCTTCAGTGTACTTCGATGTTATGTATTAGAATGCTGATCCTTCTGAATATTTGTTAGTTTATGCGCATTTCCACTATGAGGTCCAGACCTGTGACTTTTATGCGAATCATAACTACTGCAGAGGGAACAAATTTCACATCTCTAAAGATTAGAGTGGAAAACGTTTTTGTTTCCTTCCCAACATACAAACTCTGTCATTAGTTCAGTTTTAGTGATCTATGGAGGAGCATCACCATCCACAGAAGTTCAAAATGCAAACTAAATCAGTGAAATAAATCCAATACTGCATTCATCCAAGTAAATTTTATTATAATATTATAAAATGTTCTAACATTGCTGTTTACTTTCTCTGCCTCCACTGATGCTGAAAGTGGAAGTCCACTTTTAATTTAATGTTTTCAACAAGGCCAGCAGATTCATTACTGTATTACTGAATATAAGCTCTTGAAAGCATTGTAATATACAAAATGAGAAACTGGTTTATATATCATTTACTAACAAAAATATAGATTACAAAGTGCATTGAACATGCAACCACAACAAACCCATTAGTTCAGACTACATACCAAAAATGCAACCTTCCTACTCCAATTGTTTGCCATCTGTGTTCAGTTTTATAAAGGATGTTGTGATAATTATTCTATTACATTGGAGAGGGAGCACCAGACATGATTCATAAAGTCTTTTGGTTTCACTAGAAGCTTTTGTTTCTTACTACTTCCTTTTCCCTGCTTGTTTTTTTTTCTCAGTCTAAAGAATCCTCCTCTGTGCTAAGCTGTGACATATCTGTGGACGACAAGTACATCGTTACTGGATCAGGAGACAAGAAGGCCACTGTTTACGAAGTCATCTACTGAAAATATAACAAAACCCACAAACATTTACAGAATTCTGATAATGTTCACCTCCACTCATTACAAGAGGCTTGCACATTTTTCTTTTCCGTCTACTGAAAAGATACAGATATTTGATCTCCAGATATTTATTGTGCCTGTGAACATGCCTCTCTAACCACTGGGAACCTTTGTGGAGTACTATGTTGCTGGTTGAGGATGAGGAACCGTATAGCTGTTGGTAGTTTCTGCTTTCTGAGGTGGACCAACCTCTGGTTGGTGACCAAAGTGGAACTCTGTCAGACCGGACCCCAGTCTGCTGATGAACACTAAACTCACTAACAACCAGAGGGAGATGCGGAAAAGAGAAATGAGCAGGACAGGCGGAAGAAAACCAACAGATGGATGTTTTACAGTGTGTACAATATAAGCTGTTCTGTGTTTTACTTCAGAGATCAGTCTGTTGATCTTACAGCATGGACATTGATGACTTTTGACCTCGGATTGCGTCCCTGACACACCTACCATCTAAGATGTCTTAACAGTAACTCATGTTTTTTACTAACTGCACTGTAGCAGTAGCGGTCCACCCATGCACTGTACTTTTTATTGTTAAAACGACTCAAATGGGATGTTTTGATTTATTTAACACATCGATACCACAAACGAGCCGCAATGACATAATTCACACAAGTTTCAGACATGGAAAAATGTAAAAGGTGCCCATTGTCTGAAGAATTTTCAGTGTTACAAAGGGACCTAATGGGGTTTATAAATGGGGGGATATTTCTTCTCTAATCCCGTTTTGAAAGAACAATTGGTGTAAATCTGAAGTAAGAGTTTAAGGGATTTGATTTAATCCTCAAATTCCATTAATGCCCTTTTCATAATTTGCCCTTTTAGCATCTAATTTCTACCTTACATTTTCTCTCTTCACACTCACTGTTTTCTCCAGGGTATCTACTAAAGGTTAAAGCTGTTGATCAGTGAAAAGGTGTCAAGCAGTCTTACTGTGATTTAGTTTTTATTTCCCAGAACTTACACTTTTTGAGCTTAAGAGTGACCAGACTTGTTCTGTTAAAAGTTGATTCCCGTCAAGCCTTTCACTGCAAAACACTCAATGTCTTATTGTTTGAATAGTTTACGCTTTGTAAACTGGAACCAACTATGATTTTTCTGTCAGCTGGGTTCAACTTCCTGAGTTAGCTGGTATTTTTGGTTTTAAGAAAAGACCATAAATAGTAAATAAATGATGCAATGTCTGTCAGATAGTGTCACTTGTTTTAACACGTTGAGATAAAATATTACCGTGCTGGGGGATGTCCTCTCTTTGCAAAGCATATTTTAACAGTAGAAGATTAAATTATTGAAGTCATACTTCAGGTTAAGGAGGAATTTATCATTTTTACAAAACTCACTACCTTCTCTTTTTTTTGGTCTGTAAGAATGTATATATCTTTTTTTCCTTTCCTACCAGACATGCTGTAGAAATGACAAATTGTTTTTGTACATGTTTTACATTTAATCAGGAATAATTCTAAATGGTCTTAAAGTAGCCAAATGATCGATTTGTCTCAATAAATGTGAGGTTGTTTTTTTAAATTATTTTGTATATTGACTGTTTTACTTTCTGATTTGGTCAAACACATAGGGGCCGTTATAGACGCACATTTTGATCTAATCGAGGCATCCAGCATTGCAAACGAGATAATTTTTAGAGCTTAACATCCATATAAAACATTTTAGACTCCTTTATTTTCAAATGATGCTCATAGAAGTTATATTACCTCACAGGTATGATCATTGTCCCCCTCTGCATCTTGCTTAACTTAAAGCGAGCTCAGCAAAAGCTGCAAGAGGATGCAGTGATCAGAGAAAAAGCATCTTATCAAGCTGCATCAAGGTTTTGCTGCTGCTGCCGCCGCTGAACAAGACACCAAGACGGATTCCCGACTGGGAGAAACTAACCTAAGCTTTTCCAGATCTCAGTCTTAAAGCCAATAAACACCATGCAATAACAGAGATTTGTTCTGGCTAGAACATTTCATACTTTCTAACAACTAGAGTACAGAACTCCTAGGAAATGTTCATAGATTGCTTCAACTGCTGTACATCATCACAAAAAGTTCTGCCCAGAATATGAGTCAAGAACAATGTGCAAGAACAGAATTTAGACATTTAGTTCTGTCTTTAGGCCTTTAGAGAAGCTTCACACTTGGCTGTGAAACAATGCAGTTCTTGATGAAAAGTCAAACAGAAGCACATTGTCCATATCCTGTTAATAAAAACCTCAAACGGGATCTTTCACAGTGAAACTGGTGGAGTCGAACCTGCATTGGATGAAAGCTTGACTTTGTGGTGAGGAGGTGGACAAATATCTTCTGGTTATAAAGAGCACGAATGTTTCCAAGCCTCCACTAAGCGTCACAAACACCTTGCAGATTGCTGACAGAAACCTTCTACAGAGCTACAAAAAACACGACCCTCTCAGCAATTCTGTGTGATATAAAAACCTGGTCCACTTCTCCACTGAGCTTTCATTTAAATCAATCCAAACCTAAAATTTATTAAAGGGTTTTAATAAAGATATCTGCCCAGTGAATGTATGCCCAGTTTACATAGCTAATGTTTGCTCAGGGATCATTTTGCATAAATTACTACATCAGAGGTGATCAGCGTTTGTAAATTAGAAGTGGTTCTGAAACTGTTTATGTGGGTAAAGATTAAATGAAAAACAAAAAAAACATTAGCAGGGTCAACTATAAAGTGCTCTAAAATTTGTTAGTAGGTGTCATCATTACAATCCTCCATTATGTCATTTTCAACTATTAAGAGTGTTGGACTGATGGGTAGTTTGTATGATGAGCTCAGCAGACGTGCAGTTCCACTGGGTGTTTACTAATTGATGCTGCCGCTAGTCTGGAGGAGCTGAGTGGGAAGGTGGAGCTTTATGAAAGTAAGTGTTTAGTCACCCCTGCAAGGCCTCCAGCGGAGATAAAATAATTTCTCTAGCAAGCATGAAAGAATCAAAGCAACACTGAAATTATATTTTTGATGAGTAAAGAACATTGCATCATAAGTTCAAAAAAGTTGATTCTATCATTTCCCTCCTTCAAATAATGCTGTTTCTTATCCCTTTTTTTTTTTAACCACTAGTTTTAGCGTGTTTCGATCGTGTCAAGCTGGAGACTAAACCAGTACGTTCTTGTTTTCTTCTTCGATGGGTTGCATTAGACGTGCTGATAAAAATGAAAAGTTTGGGCATTCTGCTGAGCCAATCAGAAGTGGAGAGACTTGAGCGCTATGTAGAGCTGTGATTTCACACAGGGTTTTATTTTTATGGAGATATTGTGCAGTGAGCTTCAAAACAGCAGCTGTTCAAATCAACTGTGTGTTAAATAAGTGAATCCAATCCCCTGCTTAATACTAACTCCAACAACAAACAGACTAGCTCTGTGTCTTTCCCCTGATGTAAACTGTAAATCAGATTAATTACTGTGAATGTATAATTCTGTCTATCCCTGGCGCTCATACACACACACACACACACACACTGTTGTACAGAATGAGGTGATTATGTGGCAATTACAACAGTTGCATTGACAAAATGGAAACTGATCCTTGGAGGGGGGAAAAATGGAAGAAATGTCACTCCAAGTTCTCAGTCCATCCAGAGATTTCTGAGCTCTGAATCACAGCGTTCTCTTTTGATCATCACGGCTGCTGCCTCTCTCCGATACGCAGACGGATTATTCCCCCTAAATCTCCCAAATCCCTAATCCTATTTATCTCAACGCCACACAAAAAAGGTGCTCTCTGCCTACTGCTCAGCTTATGCGTACAGTATGGGTGTAAGTATGTCTAAATTCATTTCTATATCTGTGAGAGCTCCTTTACTCATATATTTGAGCCGTGCTCACCTGCAACATGCTTCTGTTGGAGTTTAAGGCTTCAGTGTTAATGTACCATCCACGTTCAAACCGCTTCTGTAAAAATATCTAAATAATGAGGTTGTGTATTTGTTATCAAGCAGTTCAACTTTCTTGTAAATCTGGACATCGAACATCAGTTCCAAAGACAAGGCTGCATATTGCATAGTGTTAATAACACAGATTAAGCTTTAATACATGGATATTTAGTGGCATGTCTGCAACCTATCTATGACTGCATGTCTCTGAACAACTGACCAGGTTTGCCCATTCTCTAAAAGCAAAGATCTGTAAGAAGAAAAGCTGCGACACACCTAAATCTAACTGAATTCACTCAAATCTGAGCAGAGGATAACAAGTGTGCAGCTGTTGGCAGAGTGAATAAAGTCAGGCGTTTAAAACCACTACACCCAGTTAGGCTCCTTTCAAGCAGTTGCCTCCATCTTTTCCCTTTCTCTTTGCCTTCTCTATCTCATTGAGGTTTTCCTCCTCCTCCTTCTTTTCCTTCCTCCAAAGCCTTTGTATGTAATCTTATTTCCTTTTTCTTTTAATCCCCGGTGGTCCCTTGCTTCCCACTCTCTCTCTCTCACACACACACACATACACCTTTCTCTGTGTTTTCCACAAGTCCCTCATTGTGTTTAGTGGTAAACCGATTTTCTCTCAGAAATCTTCGCCTCCTTCTACTTCTCTATTTCCCCTGAGCCTATTACTTTTTTTCCCTTTCTTCTACTTTTTTTTTTGACACAATCTTACTTGGGCTGCTCACTGTGTATGTGTTAGTGTGTGTGAGTAAGCAAGTGAGCGTGCTAATGAGCTTAGAGCTGTCTTCCTCCCAAGGTGAGGTATCATGCTGAGGTGATCAACACTGCTGGAGCTGCAGGTATCAACCACAAAACACCTGCCTGGTTGAGCACTGCTGCACACACATCTGCTCCCTGCATCCTCACCCTTTCACACACACACACACACACACACACACACACACACACACACACACACACACACACACACACACACACACACACACGTCGGATTTCAGGAAGTAAATAAATCACTTCTTTTATTCTTTTTTTTCAGGACCATAAAGGATTTCTCATTTCTGTCTTACACACAGTTTACAAATGGATGCATCTAAAATTTGGTGTGTATTTTATTAACTTTTTTTTTTTGTCTGCAGACACAAGTACAGCTCACTGCTGCACAGGCCCGATAGCGCAACTCTTTCCTGTCAACACATGGGATAATCAGCTGCTGGGGATTGTGGGTAAGCTGTAATAATCCCTCACATGGAATATGGAAAGCATCAGAGAGTTATTCAACAGTACAGAGATAAAGGTGCGTGTGTGTGTGTGTTTGTGAGGCTTTTCCATCTTCAATATGCATCTTCACCTGAAACTGACTGTCAGCTGGGGTAATTGAAAAGAAAAGGAAAAAGAAAAAAAACAACTTAAATCGCTCACGTCTGCATGTATGCCAGCAGCTATCAGCACAACTCTGTCCCCAGCTGCTGAAATGATGTTCCCTGCTGGAGGAGACACAGCGTCTTAATTAAGAGCTACATCCTGAACAAGTCTCGTTTAATCAAAAGAGCACCGTTGCAGCTCTGCCTTGCGTCTCCCCCCTCCCCCACCTGTTCCCTGAGAGGCAAACTTCTGCTCAATACTTCAGCGGTTGTACAATCAAACTTCAGTGTGAGACAGTTCAAGATCAGCCTTTCATTTATTCGAGAGGCTCGAAGAACAGCCATTTCTGTCAGGACGTCAATATTCATAAGGCTTTCGTTAAAATGGACTGGTGCTGGTTGGTGGGCGATGCAAGTCGTTTATGTCTAATCTGTCTCTGACACGTTAAGAAAACATTTATTCCAAGTCATGTCGCTGAAGCGACATACACCAAAGTTATCGTTTTTCAAAGGTTTTTCCATTATCATGGAGCCCAAACCATGGTGCGACTGTGGCTCTGTGGGTAGAGTGGTCGCTTGTGATTGGAAAGTTGGAGGTTCGTTTTCAGCTTCCTCCTTTCATGTCAACATGCCCCTGGGCAAGGCACTTAACCCTTCACTGCCTACTGATCTGTGTATCAATGGGTGAATGTGACTCTAGTGCAAAATGCTTTGTGTGGTCAAAATGACTGGAAAAGGCACTACTTAAGTTCAAACCACTTACCATTTTACTCCGCACTGACTACAAATAATTTGTATAACTAGTTACTTATATAGGTCAGCAAGTGGGTCCTAAATAACCATCATATTTAGATAGTTGCCTCAACATGAGGCAGTCTAAGCTTTGATTTTAAGAGCCAGCATCATAAACAGCACTGATCTGGTAATGACCTGAAGAAAAAGACAAGACCCCAGGAGATGTATGATCATTTGTGTGTCAGTCTGCTTGGAAAATTTAAGTCTTGTAGAAAACAGAAATAAAGACACACAAGTCAAAGCTTCCAGTTGCTGAATGTGCTCAAAAGAGAGGTTCAACCCTGAAACTAGGCTCTTCTGCAGACAACCTGATGGTGAAAACCACCAGCGTCCCAGTCGGTCTAACAGTTGTTTTTAAAGCTGTTGCTTTGTGAGAACGATGGTTCACAACACTGATTCCCTTCTCCGCCAGTTTTAGTGGAATTGATCAGAAAATTGGCGAGGTCCTTTCAAGCTCACGCAGCTCCCAGAGCACTTCCCCAGGGACTGAACGCTCATTGTGTATTGATCCACCCAATCAATAGTTATAAACAAGGTCTGCTGATCAGAGCCAATGGTTACTTTTGCATAGCATCACCTCCTGCTAAAACTGAGATGTTAGTCATCTCAGTTTTATGACTAACATTCATACTTGACAATAGACTGCAAAAAAGAACAAGAGCACTTTTTCATCACTTGTCAGGACACAAATAAAAACGAGAGCTTCTCATCTCTCTTCAGGTCGTACTAATCCTGAATATTTTCTTTAAAAAGATTTTAGCTTTGAAACAGAGAATACTTTCCATAATTATACTGCCAGTGAGCGCTGACAGGAAACACAGATCCTAAATAGTGCAGGTCCTCCCAAGAGTTTGGATTTTCAAGGATTTTAATCAGTTAAATATGCGCGTTGCTACGTGTCTAATCTGCTGGTTAATCTCACTAACACTTTTTTATGAGATTGCTAGCTGCTGCAAGGATTACCGCATCAGAGATCACATCCTGATTTCCATAATCCTCCTCTTCGGATAAAACTCTGTTTGTCCCCCAGCTCGTCCCTTTGTTAGACTGTGAAACATCACTTATTTATTTCAGCAAAATCTGAGTCTGTTTCATCTTAAGGTATTTTACTTTGGGATGCCATAGTTTTAGTTCTTAACGTTAAGTTCGAAACATAAAGAGCTGCAAATTCTAAGTTACAAAATAATATTTTCAGGTCGACAGCTTATCATAATTATAATCATAATGGATATTAAAAACTGGATTGTAATTGCTTCCTGCTTTTTTAATCACTTTTCCTTTACGCAGAAATACTCCAAAAGAGGGCAATGAAAAGCTAAAAGTTTCTCTTTGTCTTTTAACTGCTAACATTTATAACGATATATATACACATTTGTGAAAAAGTCAACTTAATTCTTCAGTGCAAAGTGAAATAATGCAGCTAGAAGAAGACAGGTTGACACAAATTTAATACATCAAAGTGAAAAGATGCAAAGAAGTTGGATCTTATTTGGGATGAAGCACAGAATATTATTCAGACTGGCAAAAAACTTTAAGATAATAACTGAAACAAACTAAAGTGAATAAAACCAACAAAAAAAATAAAAAATACTGAATTGTTAGAATTTTTCAAGTCAAGAGTTTTTAAATTACATCATTGTATTCAGTGCTTATGGATAATTTTCATGACTTATTTTGCCCAGCAATGAAAACATGAACATTTCTAGAATTAATATAGATACATAGATATATAGAGAGAGTTCAATATTTTTATTAACTGTTTTAAATACAAATATAATTGAGATTAATGATGAATTTAGCCCATTCATTATTAGCCCATTTAGTAATCTTTAAGATTGCATTTGACATTGGTTAAGCTAATATTGAGCTAAATTCAGAGGCATTAAATGTTCCCTGTTGATGTGTAACAGTTTTTACGGTTAGCTGGGAGTTTTATGCCTGCGTGTGTAAATGTGTGTGTTTGCCACACATTTAGCAGTGTGATTTTCTCCTTTATCTCCTGGAGTCTCCCTCCACTAGGCTCCATTTTCTGCTCCGAGGGTCCAGAGCATCTCCTCATGTGTAGAGAAGCTATGATAAAGTAAGCCAGGAGGCGGAGGATAAGGAGGGACAGGAAACAGCAGAAAAAAGGGGGGTAGGTTTGGGTATTGGTGTGAGGGGGTAAGGTTGCTTAAGGAGGATGAAGAGTACAGCTGGAAGGTGGGATGTGGTGGACGACAGCAGACAAGCTTTTAGGAGAAGGAAGATGGCGGAGATCAGCTGGGAGGGGTGCAGACATTCAGTCATGATGAGGTCTAGCTGTATTACAGTCTGGCAGCTCCATCTCCATCACTTTGTGGGTGAATGTGTAAGTTTACTTGAAAGGCTAGTGGTGTGTGTATGTGTGTGTGTGTCTGTAAAACCCCCACTGGGCTTTTACTCTGTCAATGCTCAGCGATAATCAGCCTCTATCTCTCCTGATCCGTCTTCTCCTCTATTCCTTCCCTGCTGCGCTCTCTCTCCCCCTTGCCCTCCATCCTCCATCCTTCACTCTCACCCTTTCCTCCCACTTCGCACAGCCGCACACACAGCCACATATAGCAGAGATTAATGTGTGCGTGTGTGTTTGTGTGTGAATCGATTCAGCCTCTGCCCTTTCTAAGCGTTCTACAAGCTCCATTGGCCTCTCACTCTCCACTGAGCAGCATCTGTTTCACACTCCATCTCTGCTGTATGCCATATTACTCCATCACACCGTCTCTCCGGCTTCATGTGTCACTCTGTCTCTCCTTGGCTGTCCTCTCGTCTTTGTCTGTTAGTGTTTCTCTGATTCTCTCATTTATTTATTTATTTATTTATTTCAAAATTTGGTTTGTTTCCCCTGGCGGGTTGAATTGATTATTGTTTTCTTGGACTGAGTGAAAAAAAAAAAAAGAACTCTTTCTTTATACTGATGAGATTTACAGCTTGTTTTGAAAGAAGTTTGCAGCAACTTATACACACAAACAATATTTGTGATGCAGTCTATTGGCCTCCTGGGATGGCATGTGGTTTCTGTTACATATTAAAACGGTAGCTGCTCTACGTCACAAGCTGTTGAATCTCTGTTAGTCATGGGCAATTCTGTTTTTCTGTTTGTGGCTGGAAAATCAGATTTTTTAAAAAAGGCAGTACGTTTATTTTGCAGCTAGATTTTCTTTTGCATGACGTGTAGCCAGAAAAGTCTGGTTGAGCGTTTACCTTGTAATTGTGTGAAAGAAAACGAAATGACTTGTCTTTCCTTGAAGAATTTAGGAATTTCTTCACTTGTTCATATTGTGGACTTACTGTCTGAATGTAATTGACTATTTTTAAATGCTGAGACATAAATATAAAGTTTAGTGTCATCAGCATACTGCATTATCTGAGCTTGGGAAATAATGTACACGTTAAATAATAGTGACCCAAGAAGGAAGCCTTGAGGGGCTCCTCATATTTGTTGCTTTTGATTAGTAGTAAATGGAACATCGATCAATATATTTGACAGTGTAGTTATGATTTTGACTATGCTTTAATGATGCGAAGCACTTTGAACTGTCTTGTTCCTGAAATGTGCTTTAATAATAAATCTGAACTTGAACTCATATGTTTGCTGAGATTTGGCCAAATGACACAAAATAGTCCAGTATAATCTGAACCAATCCAGCACAGCTGTGTGGAAAACAGCTCCAACTTTCAGTAAAATCGACACAGAAGCTTTAAATTCATCATTTAAAACCTTCATATGTGGTCATAAATAGCCTTTTCAGTGATCTTGGCCACAATGTTTCGGTTCAATCGTAGCATTTACTATTTATCTTCAGACGAGGCTTCTTTAAAAGAGCTTTGAGAACAAAGTTTGAAAGACAGAACATTTTGAGCATATTTAGGATTGTGCTTTAATTTTAAAAGCCAGTGTAAGACTTGGCATATATAAGACAGGTGCTCTGCAGTGCTTTTGTTTTATACGCTGTGTTTTATTATCGTGGCACTATCAGGTAGCTCTGGCTCAGAATAAAGGCAGTTAGTGTGCATCTCTAATTTCCCTGGGAGAGACCTCAACACGGGCCGTGATTCACAGCTCGGAGAGGAGATAATTACTGTTTCCTCCTCACCTCGCCTCTTCCCACCTCGCTCCATCCGCGCCTCGACTTTCTCCTGTTTTTTTTTTTTTTTTTTTCTGCTGCTCTTCTTATACAGCTGAGTGATTACCCCTCATTAAAAATCAGAATAAAACATTGTTAGCGCAGATCGTTAGGGCGCTAACTCCCTCCTCTCCCTCACCCACCACTCCATCGTTAGCACTCAGCTCCGGCACTAAACGAGCGGCCTTTGAGGAATGTTATTCTAATTCCAATTAGCTCTTCAGGCTTGGAAGGAAGCCAAGTCCCTGAGAAAAACACTAAAAGCGGCGAGCACGCTTACACCCACTGGAAGCAAACAAAGACGCACACACACACACACACACACACGCACATGCGTGCACGCATACACTGAGATGACGCGCACACTCGTTTTTGAAGAGACCCAACACACACACTCAAAGCGACACACACTGAATTTTCTGAGAACAGCAGCGACTAATGGCTTTGGCAGCGCTGCGCAGGGACCTGAAGAGCAATTAGGCTCCAAACTACACATTGTAAATCCCGTCTGATTACTCTGTGTGTGCGTGCGTGGGCGTGCGCGTGTGTTTGAGAGAGCGAGTGTTTGTGTTAAGCGCTGTTTATCTGCCACCAATTACCTCGCCCTGCCACAAGAGATGCACAGTGGATAAATGCAATCCATAAACATACACCAGCACTCACACTGAGTGCACACACTCAGGTAGAGGCACACGCAGACACACGCAGGTTTACACAACTGCAAGCACACACTCGCAGAGGAGCTGTCTTATCAGTTTATGTTGGTGTGACTGGAGGATTTAGTCACATGACCTGCAAGACAGGAGCAGCCAGGCGCCAAAACTAATTTCCACCTTCAAAGACTCCCTTATCTCCTCAGACGCCATGTGTATCTCAGTGTGCATGTGTTTGCCTGCTGCTGTGTGCGTGCTTGATGATCTGATGTCCTCTGACAGAAAGACTTGCAGCAAATCATGTATCACTGTCTCATCTGCATCAAAACGACACACACACACACAGAGATAGATAGATGGGAAGATCAAGAGAAAGGACCTGCACCCAGCAGTTGAAGGGGAGCCTGCAACAGTTAGGGGAATGCAGATAGTGAAAGTGAAAGATGTAAGCCTTAGATTGGGATGGAGGGAGAGATGACAGCTAAGAAAAAAAAAAGATGAATGGAAGAAGAGCTGCATCTGATTTGGCTCCTATAAAGTCAGGAGATATAGCAGCGATAAAAGCAACTTGCCTCTCACGGGCATGTCTGCTTACCCAACCTTATCCAGAGCAGAAAGCAAGCAGCAGCTGATAAGGGAGAAAACACACCTGCATGTGCGAGGATTTCAGGCGACAGGGGTGCGTTGGATATTTCATGGCCCTCGTTTGAAGTCAGACCTACATTTTCCAACAGCTCTTCAAAAGGTCAGACTGGAAAAACTCTGCGTTTCATCACCCCACCTCCCCCCCTGCTGCTCCCACTGATGTTTCGCTCACGTTGCATTCTCTCCTGTCGGGGCCCTTCTCTTGTCAACTGAGATTTCTCTCAAATCAAGTCGCAATCAGACTGAAGTCAAATCACTGGTAATGCTCGCTGACGGGGGGGCTGTGATGCTCAAAGGAGACTCAGCGGGAACAGATACGGGGAGACAAGTGGGAGAGTGTGTGACCTACAAGATAAACCACAAAGCAAGGCAGAGATCAGAGAGGAATGAGTCTGTATGACGCCGTTATTGAATGGAGTGAAGAAAAGGTTTTTTTTTTCTTTTTGTTGGTCAGATCAAGCAGTTTACTGTACATTGTGTTGAAATCCTTTCGTTCTGGGGAAAACTTTTGCACCTTGGGTTATTTCCACTGAAATTGTCCAGCAGGAGTCATTTATGTAAAAATAATTAAAACATAAAATAGAGCTAATGACCTAATTATCCAGTGATACCCTATCTGCTATTAGCAATAATTGCCATGCTAATGATACACACAAAGTCAGACAGGAGGTGAATGTGCATTAATATGCGCAGGATATCCTTCATACAGTGTGTCAGAATGTGACCTATTTCCTTGTGTGTGAGTTAGAGTGTGTGTGTGTGTGTGTGTGTGTGTGTGTGCTCGATTTGTTGTCCACATCATAACCATTAACATCCTCCAAACCTGGAGCTGTTCCAACCAATCAGATTTTAGTGTGCTGTCAGCAGGTGTCGTCAGCTCGCTGTGAGATTTATCAAAGTGATGGGGCGCACCGCACAGTACGACAGCAGCATTTATCTCTTTTTCCTGCTCTACCTCTCTCTCCTTTTCTCTCTCTCCCTCTCTGTGCACCACAGACACACACAAACCAGAGCATTGCTATATTTACTGCAGCTGCAAAATATGTTCTCGCTAAAGAGAAGTGGTCATTTATGAACTAGAGTTTCAATCTCGACACAACCCTGCGGACATTTAGGGTTGTGAAAAAGCGTTGCCCATCCCTTCCAAATTCCTTCCATTTTTGCATTTTCTTTGCCTCACTTAAATGTTTTCGATTATATAATGATGTCAAAGACAAGCTAAATACATACAACATGAGATATTTAAAATGGTAATTGTGCGTTCTGTATTAAAGGAAAAGTTGGTCCTATTTTAAAAGGTAGCTGCTCACCAAACCCTTTGTTCCACCTTTCCTGCCATCAAATGTTCATGTTAACCTGCAATGGGCCTTTCCCCTTCATTTAAGTCCAGACTTTTACTAGGCCACTGCTCCATTCAGAGCTGGCTTTGGATCATCATCCTACTGAATAAATGGATTTAAGCCCAGGGTGAAAAACTGGCGACATTCTCCTTTAGGATTTTCTTCTTCCATTAATTACAATAAGGTCAGAAGGTTCTGTTTAGGTGATTTCTTAGTTCTACCAGTTTGGCAATAATCAGGCTGAATGAAATTGAATTAAACTTCTCTTGAAATGTGTTAGGTTCAGTGGCCATATTGTCTTTTCATCTAGAGCTGGTTTGGTTTGGATAGCCTTGTTCCTTGATGAGTAAAATTGTCATTTGGAACAAAATTTTGTATTTACTCAGGGAAAAAATGTTTTATTTTCACCTACTGGTGAAACGTCAAGGGGCATTTCTTACATTTGAATTTAGAAAAATATGACTTTTGGAGGTAATATCTTCAAAATGAACTACAAAATGAAATCTCTTTTTCTTACTATGTTGCTGCAGTGTAAACTGTCAGTTTTTTCTTCATATGGATGTTTAATTTTTTCATGGAGCGTCAGAAATGACATGGAGTTATTTCATAGTTTCTAAATACATATGTATTGTGGTAAACTGAAAAACAATGTGGCAAATACGTTTGATTATTTCATATTTAGGGTCAAAAGTTAAAATTTCACAGTTGTTTTCGTTTAGATAAAATTCCCAAAGAATTAATGTTATAGAATAAAAACAACTTGACGGCGTAGATGCTTTCCCCTCGTTTCTTATTTAATATTTAACTCCTAACCATATAGCTGTAGTCTCATGTAAATGCCATTTTTATGCTGATTGCTCACAAATTGCTCTCACACTGCAGGTTGTTCCCCTCAAGTCAGTAATATTGATGGACTGAGACACTGAATCCATTCTGCTCGTCACCTTTGACCTATAACTCTGCCACGACCCCATCATGATGATGTACAGCAAGCTCATCGTCTCCATAGTAACATGAACTAGTTGCATCAAACAACGCCACAGGGGAGAGAGAGTGCATGTATGAGTGCGAGTATGTTCTGAATGTGTGTGTGATTGCGGCAGAGCTCATTTAGGGACGAGAACACACACAGACACACACACACACGCATTCAGCCACAGACACACAGATATCCACTCGTATGGCACTCCATCTGTCTATGTAAATCAATTCTGACCTTTGTTGAACTCTGGCTGTGCAGTTTGAGAATTAATCACTTGATAAGTGCATTTTGTGATGTGTGTGCGTGAGTGTGTGTGTGTGTTTTGGCAGACAAGTGCTTTATTCTCTGTGTAACAGCATGCAAGCGTTTCAACACTAATATCCTTTTAAGTGAAACAGAGTAGAGCAAACTGCCAAAGCTACAGACATATAAATAGCACAAAAGACACATAGCCGGACTTTTTCAAACTTTCTGACTGGCAGTGAGAAATAAATCCGGCTAAACTTTTCCTGTTTAGAGTCAGTTAGGATCACCAACATTACATATATCTCATAAATTAAATTGTGTTCCAATTTTTTTACTCTGCTGGAAAACTTATTTTTGTGGGCATGTAAACTTAATACATTTTGTTGATTGAGTGTAATTTGAGAGATGCAAATGGATATTGATGTCTGAGTGAGAATTGAATATTTAATGAGATGCCCTGGTGTCATTACATGGCTGATTACAGCTAAGTGCCACATTTTTTTATACCTCTATATTCATCCAACCAAAAAAATTATGTAAATTTTGTTATCCTTCTCAATTGCTAACAAACCTTTTTTGGAATCACAGAAAAGGAACATGTTTTGCTGACAAGTTTTCTGGATGTTCCCTCTGGTATTTTGATGATTTATCCTTGGTGATAAGTTCCAAGTGTTTGAGGCTGGAAGCCCTCCGTGCCATCACCCTAATCTCCTGCTTCCTCCACACATTCTCCACCAGTTTTAAGTATGGACTCTGACTGGGCCAGAACAGCAAAATTACCTTGACTCGGGTAAGTCTAATGGCAACCAAATTATTTTTGGTAAGTTTCCATCTTTGCTTAGCTTTGAGCATATTAGGAAAAGCCGTACTTCACCATAAACAGAATCCTTGTGTTGCTCTGCTCCATGAAAATGCATTTGATTAGTTTGCAGCTCACAGTGGAGATCAAAGATTTACATTATGGGTTTCTATCTGTTCGAGCAAAACGTCAATATCGATTGTTCTTGTCTGAGATTACCTCTGTCAATATTCTGCAACGTTAAAACAGATCTCAATATTGTGTGGATCAATATGTCAGCGGGTTCAGAAAAACACACACAAAGACAACGAAATTAAACTGCCAATGGGTTTGATCACTTAATAGAAACTTCGACTGTCAGGTATTTTATGCTGTAATGCAAAAATAATCCAGTTTTACCAGCTTTAAGGCCTCCTGAAACTCCAGTAAATTTGGCTTTACGTCAACAATCATGTTGACATAACATGATTGTTATGCAGGGAGGATTTATGTGGACAATGAGTCCGAATTTTGGCAGGAAAGGCATTTAAAAGCACTGAGTGCTGTATCAGCTTGACTCATACTACCCCACATATAAATTGAGAATTATAAACTAACCTAATGAAGCTAATCTGCCAGATTGACACACATTGTGAAACGGTCACTAATCCACGCTCGTCCTTCTGGAGAGCTGATTGAGCGGTCACAGAGATAAGCACAGACCAGGAGATTCCCTCTCATTGGACCTGAGCCCACGTTACACAAACACAAGAGTTTCCCAGTAAACTTAGACTGATTCTAAGAGACATCTTCAGGGACAAGCTGAGCTGTCTTCAGGACACTTTTAATTAGAACAATTACATATATCATCTTGTGTATTTCTGAATGAACTCAGACTCCTCTGTCACCCTGAACACAACGTCTTCCTTTCAGGAAATGTGTTAAACCTACTCCAGCTTTTTGTCAGGTTTTTGTGGGGGAAAAAGGTAACTTTTCAAGACAAAACAGAATAAAAGTGTCTAATACTGTGGGATGTACATCGTTTTGCAAAGGTATTCACATTCTTTTCTCACACTGCATTTTATTATGTAACAGATGACAACATGATGAAGTGCACAATTGTGAGGTGGAAGGAAAAAGATACACAACTTTAAATTATTTTATTTGGTAAAAAAGAAATTATTGTACATCATACTGTGGGAATACATTTCTTTTGCAGGGACATGAAAGGTGGTCAGAGTTGGTGGGAAGATGATTGAAATTTTAAACAATCTTAAGAGAAGTTTCAACAGGCCACAAACATACAGCGAGAGCAACGATGGAGCGGTTCAGATCACGCTTAATATGCATTAAAATGACCTAGTCAAAGTCCAGATCTAAACTCAATTGTCACCTTTTTTCAGACTTGAAAAAAGGTGGCATCCAATGTGATCCATCCAATGTGACTAAATTATTTTTCAAATACTGTGCAACACCACTCATCTCTAGATGTTCAAAGCATTTAGAGGCATATGCCTAAAGACTTGCATTTGCAATTGCAGCAAACAAATGGATGCCACACTTTTTATTTATAAAACATTTTAGAATCATGCATTATTTTTACTTTTATTATAGAATTATGCTCCTTATTGTTGGTCCAGCACATAAAATCCGAATATAATCCTTTAAAGATTGTAACAAAATGTGAAAACAGTTAAGGGACTGTCGTAGTTTCAAGTGTGGCTCACAAAACAAGACAAAAAAATTCTCCACGCACAATGATACTAAATATTATACTATAGCAGACTGCTGCCCTCTTGCCTGCAGAAGCGGCATAGCACAGTGGGAGGTTAAATGCCAACTGGATTTACATGCTCTCACTAAGACTTTTCACTAAGAAACACCTTGTTTCTAATCATATATTAAGGTTTTATAAGAAAATGTATCAAGTGTCCATTAATATTAAATTCTTTTATTTATTGTGTCAGATTTCTAATGAATTGTTGCTCCTGTGGAGTTGTAAAAATAACACACATTACCACTACTGCACCATCAACCACCCTGGCGGACATATTTAGACGACAGTTTGACCAACATCTCTATTGTGAAGCAGACAGCAGCATGTGCCTACGTGTGTCATGAAAGTGGCGCGTGTCTGACATGGGCGTCGATTTCGACGGACAGTATGCTGTCCCAGATGTCACCAGAACTGGACCTGTTGTCTGACCCTTAACCTTTCCAGATGGTGACAACACTTCTTCCCTCGTGCACTGGGAGAGCACCCGCCCTCTCTTATGTCTATGTTAAAACCTTCTGTCTGTGTTGTCTGATCCGGTCCAAACTTGGGAGGAAAAAGATTTGAATTAATTAAATCTCTCTTCACACTGTAATGTAAAAAAGAGAAATTGTGCAATATTTTTTCCAATTAGGTTCTAAAATATCACAGATATCATTTTATACTTTAAAGGACCAGATTTTCTTAAATTTTTTTTTGTATGGCTTTGATTAATACTTGTTTTTTCCACTCAATTTTCAATCTGTATATTGACCATTTTCACAGAAATACTTGCTACTTACTACTTTATGAATCCACCTAACTTTGACATAAAACTTTCAGAAGTTAAAAGATGCCTAAGCTCAACATTGTTAACTAATCAAGATTATGTCGATCGATACATCAATTGATCCAGACTTCATAGTCCTGTGTTACTGCAGGTCATATTTTAGCAGGTTCAACTGTAAAACTACTCTAAGCTGATGAAATGTGATACAATTTGACATTAAGATAATTACTAATTTTAACCTCTTGAACTGAATGTGATCACTGGACATTAGCACATGTTCTGTACCGATAGACATAAAACGTGAAACAACAACATTGATGGAGAAGCAAGTCTTGTTCAGAGACAGAAGGCTGGTGGACGTTTGTGTTACAAAAGTTCATTTTAATTAACTAAGTTTCAAACTTTTAAAAGTTTCAAGATTTCTTGCGCTAAAAAAGATTTTTACGGCTTCTACTCCAAAGATAAACAGTTTATTAGACAAAAAATTGTATCTTAGCACAAAGGTTTTTTTTTCTCCACCAAAGCAACTATTTACTAGAGTGATGATGAATGACAAAAGGTTAGTAGATGCAATCACGAGGATGATGCGTTTCTTGTGCATGATGTCAGATATTGAAAGAAAAACCAGAGGTTTTCTGAAAACCAGACTTCTACGATGGAAAAGTGCAATCACTGCTGGTTTAAATCCATTCCATAGAACTGTACATGATTAAATGCACATAAATAAAGTAAATAAAAGTAAAGCCAGTTGTCTTCCAAACATTTTGATTCTTTATTTTGTACCTCATACATTTGTCTAGAATAAATAAAACAAAAATACACGCAGGATTCCCCCGAAGGATTCACTGATTTGAGAGCAGATGCACATCAGTAAAGAGAACCTGCTCTCCTCTTCACTAATATATTCATTACTGTCATTAACCTTTTTGGCTGCACAGTCCCCCTTATCTAATTATCCCCTTATTACCGGTGAACACACACACACACACGCACGCACACAGAAAAATCATTATCTGCTGCTTACTCCACAGACACACACACGCACACACACCAGCCCCATCTCCACTTCTGTTATCCCACATGTTGTTTGACAAATGAGCGGTCTCGCCTCATCAAGCACCTGACAATGTAAACAGATGGGAGGTGTAGACAGGGATCTGTGCCAATTCGAACACACAAAGTGCAGAATCCCCAACATATGTTGTAGTTTTTCACACAACTGTGCTTAGAGCGACCTCCAGATGCACCGCTAACAGGAGGGTGTCTCAAAGTGTCTCCCGAGAAGAAACTCTCTGATTTAATGTCTCCTTCTGTCAGAAAATAAAAACACTTCCAATAGCTTCAATAAATTACATGTGAACACTTATAAATCACTGCTGTCTTTATGGCAAGTTTTAAAATAAATTCTTTACTGTCTGAAAGTTTATTTCACCAAGCAATTCAGTAGCAATATTCCATGTTCACACAGAGGACAAATAATGATTCAAATTCAATTCATTTAAAATAATATAAGAGGTTCTTCAAGGAGTTGTTGATGGCTGTGAGAAAGAAAGATCTCCTGATGTGGTCAGTATTGCAGCGGTTCTGAAGAGGCCTCTGACTGAAGACGCTCTGTTGTGTGAAGGATGCTCAGGGTTGTCCATAATGCTCTTTGTTTTATGAAAAATCCCTCTTTGTACAATATTCTCCAGAGGTCCCAGAGTAATCCCCAGAACAGAATCAACCTTTTTTATCGGCATCTTTAGTTTTTTAAGTCCCTAATTCTGCTGCTGCTGCCTCCAAACATATTGGCAAAACGGATTACGCTCTCCATGTCTTGGTGTAAAAACTGAAGGATCTTCTTTCTCAGTATGTATGCTGCTTTTTCCCATTTTATAAACAGCTTCACTATTGAGTCTCCAGTCCAGTTTGTTGTCAACTGTAAAAGTTATTATTTGCCTATTTCCTCATCCTGTCAAAGGAGAAAGGGAGTAGATTTTGCTCTATATGTAAATCTATTGTTTTTATGAACAAAATATATAATAGTGCGAACCAAAACTATTCATGGGAGTTAAAGACCACAGCAACTCATGAATAGCTAAAATATGCAAATACATGAGACCTCATTGAAAACGCTTCTCTAACTGCCTGTTTATACCTTACTAAACGCACAGTGAGAACCGTCTTGGCTGTACCGCATAAGCTAACATCTACAGTTAGCTTATGCTAAGTTCTTAGAGGTACAGCCAATCAGTGCCAAGTTGCTCCCAGGAGTTTCAGCTTTCCAGCTGCACTTTTTTGTTGTTGAATAATTTAAATATGCTCTATTTGAAGTTAAGTTCCATTGTAAAATCCATGAATAGGTGAATTTGGAAATACTGAACAATGAAAAGGTGCATCTCCACTGTATGTATATTTTTATTTGAATCATTTGAGTGTTTTTGTGTTTCTGTTTGTGACAGATCTGCTCGGTTTTCTGTGCATTCAGCCATTTATCTAATTACATTCTCTCACTTGTCTCAGCCTTCTGGTTTCAACTTACTAGTTAATCATCACACATACTTTGTGATATATATTAGTCACTCTGGCTTATTATTTTTTTAAATCTTGCTTTTATGTTTTGCTGTCTCCAGCTCTTGGTTGTCAGCAATAACTTTTCAATTTTCTTCACATATTTGGGTTTTGTAAACTGGACTTGGATTTCTTTTTTCCAACACTCTTTAAGCCTAATTTCTCTTTGCTGGTCACTATTTAGACCCTCCAGTCCAGACAACTGGACACTAAACTGACAGTTTAGTGTTTCTGTTTAATTTATAATTTAAATGTTAAGTAAATGTAAAATTGGAACAGCTTTCAAAAACACGTCCCCCATCTTGAGACTATTTGTGTTTTAGATATTTCACATTCACAAGCTTTTTATTCAAAATCACACCTTTGTTGCCCTTTTGGTATAGAAAACGGAAAGCATGCAATAATTCCTTTATTGAATTAAAATTTGTGCATTGCTAAATAACAGTTCTGTTCTACTCTCTTATTTATTTATTATTTAGAGAACATCTTGAGCTTAATAGCATTTGTAGAGATGAAATAAACAAGTAGAAATTTTTTAACAACAAAAATGTAACACTGCTTGGTATTATTTAGAAGTGGGTCGGGACATTGCACCTGAAACCATCATGGACATTTACTGCTTAAATCTGCCTCAATTCTCAGTCTCTGTTTTCGTCATCACTACTCTTTGTATCTTTTCCCAAGAATGCAACACTTAAACCGATTGAACCTCTTACATTATTTTCACATCATTTCATTATATTCACTTTCCAGCTCCTCTTCATTTTCCCTGTTTTAGTATCATGATTCAGTTTTTAAGAAAAATGTTTGAATGGCAAACAATTCATAAATGCATCCTGTAAAGTATGTATAACAGCACAAAAACCAATGAAATTATCTTTCACAGAGAAAAAGTCGGCAATAACTCAAACTTCTTGATGTACAGCAGCTGAATCTTATCTCTCTTCTTTTTGCCACTTTGTTCATAAATAAAACAGTTCTGGTTGTTGATTTTTTCCCCCCCAACAATTATTTCTGTGTTGCTGTTTTGTTAGATTTCTGCTCCTTGTATTCTTCACATTAAGGCAGATGAGGAGTTGCAGCTCCGGTGAATTTGATCAGGTGCAGCAGGAGAGCTTCGGTTTATTCTTGGGAGCATTTAAACTGGTCAGCGACTGATGGCGTTTCTCCTCAAAGGGGGCGTGCTTGATTACCAACCTGCCACAGGCAAAAAAGAATAATAATAAAAAATACATTTACAAGTTTCCACATGTAAAAGAACATCTAGTGACACTGATCAGTCATTCAATTGACAGCAATCTGTTGCATTCTAAGTTTTAAGCCTTCAAAACAAAAATAAGTTAGGGAGGACATAAATTATTTAAACTAAACCTGGATAAGAAACAGGCAGCGCCTCACCTGGCCAGGTGCAGCACAGCCTCCAGGATGTTGGAGCCGTCTTTGGCACTGGTTTCACAGAACAGAGTGTTGTAGGTCTGGTGGATGGAGGCAGAAATACAATATTATGATTCATTATGAAGTATTTGTTTCTATTTACTTTCAGTCTGAACGCTAAATAGAGGATTTGAATATAGATCAAAAAAGATTTTATTAATTAGATAACTCATTACCAGCCCATATAGCATTATTCCTGACATGTTTACCCCTACCTAAGAGAAAAAACCCAACAGAAAGGTTTCTGCATCAACTTTCTGCACATTTCCACTGGTATTTTGATGATTTGTCTTAGGTAAAAGGCTCCAGGCTTTTGAGGTTGGAAGACCCCTTTGCCATCACCCTAATCTTTAGCTTCCTCCACAGATTCTCTAAAATGTTTAGGTCAGGATTCTGACTGAACCTTTCCAAAATGTTAAGATTAAATAGTTTTGGGCTTAACTGTAATGAAAGCATATTGTGATAAATACAAATGTATCAACAGGCAAACAAATGAATGGATTCAAAAATAAAGTAAAACATAGTTCATTGAGATTTGTTACAAGTGTAATAAAATGATTTTGTTTGTATCTACCATTGCAAGCTTTTGTCCATAGCTGGTAGGAACAGATTTATCTCCATCTTGTCGAAGATCACATTTGTTACCCACAAGCATGATGGGAATATCATCATGGGACATATCCTGGGAAAGAAATAACAATTAGAGCTCTGACGATGTCATGGTGCAGATCATGAACATTTAGAAAAGGTGCAGGCTTGTTAACATTTCAACACAGTGCAGCAGTGAATGGACATATTTCTATTTTCTTTTCACCGGCATCACACCACTATCAAAGACCAGCATGCAAAACTCAAAGTTCACAGGCCAGCAAAACACACCAAATACCTGCTGTCCATCAAAAACTTACATATCGGCTGCAAATAGGAAGAGAGAAACGTGTAGGACCACTTAGTTTTACATTTAAATGAATTTACTGCACACATTAATTGAAGGATTAAACAAGTTTTATGACTTGGCTCAATGTGAAAATGTCTGGAAACAGCAGGGAAGCAACCCAGTGTGTTACCTCAATCATGTCCACCCAATCTCTAACGTTCAGGAAGGTTTTCTCACAGTTGACATCGTACAACAGTAACACACCATCTGCACGCCTGAAGTAGGACTTGGCAATACTGCGAAACCTGTGAGGACAACAGAAGAAGAGATTTTGTTTTGTTTGTTTGTTTTCTTATGTTTTTGTTCACAAAAACATAAGAAAACAAAACTTTTCAAGGACACTATTGCACTTTTATGGAGTAGAACAATTCCCTTTATTGTGTATGTATCCAATATTATTTTTCGTTTTCCTCACTCACCTCTCCTGCCCTGCAGTGTCCCATAATTGTAATAAAACTGGCTCTCCATCCACAATGAGTGTCTTCATCTGAAAGTCCACACCTGAGACCAAAAAAACCCCAAAAACTAACTTAGGATGTCCTGGTTCTAATACAATATTTATCAGCAGCTAGAGCAGGTTTTAGTTTCTCCAGCTCACCCAGAGTAGTGCTGGAGTTCAGTTTAAATTCGTTCTTGCAGAGGCGAAGCAGGAAGCTAGATTTTCCCACAGCCACGTCTCCAGCTAAGACGATCCTGTAGGCCTTCTCTGACGTCATGTACCCGAGGTCAGTGTTTTCTTTGTCGTCATTCTGCAGAGGAGAAAGAGGAGCAAGCATCAGAGTAACCATCAGAGAGTCAATCAGCTCTGGGTAGTTATCCATCCAACTACCCACTGTCCTTTACTCCTCTACTGATAGAGAAACATATGCAGGAGAGAAACCCAGACATCTGTCTCACCAATGACACTTCCTGCTTTTTTTAAAAGGATTTTTTGGCTCTAAATTTCTTTCTTTGACAGTTAGTGGGCAGGAAAGCAGGTGAGAGGGGGAAGACGTTCGGCAAAGGTCAACAGGCCAGGACTCGAACTTGTCACAGCCGTGTGCATGGGTCGCCGATGCACCTTCCCTGCTCTTTCTGAGGGATTTCAAGGCGTTCCCAGGAAAGAAAGGCACGTATATGTTGTCCCTCCAGCAGGCTCTTTATCTGCCGTTCCAGCGGGATGTCAAGAATGACATCCTGTTCAGATGCTCAATGCCTGTCAGAGGAGCAGCAGCTCTACTCTGAGCCTTACAAAGCTCCCATCTCATCTCTAAGGCCGATTCCAACCACTTTAAATAGGAAGCTTGTTCGACATGCTGGTGTTTGGGGTCTTATGCTTTTACCCATAATCCACATCTCATGCCTGGCGAGGGTCAGAAAGCAGATGGAAATCTAGATCAGCAAATCTAGAAGTTTGACTCTCCTTTTTCTTCATCGCAACAGACCAGAGCAATACTTGCATTTCTGCAGAAGAGGCAGACATTAATTATCTTACTGTCAAATTGTATAACAACATTTTATCAGCTTAGAGTAGTTTTACAGTTGAACCAGCTAAAATATGACCTGCAGTAACACAGGACTATGAAGTCTGGATCAAGTGATGTATCGATCGACATAATCCTAATTAGTTAACAATGTTGAGCTTAGGCATCTTTTAACTTCTCAAAGTTTCATATCAAAGTTAGGTGGATTCTTAAAGTAGTAAGTAGCAAGTATTTTGGTGAAAATGGTCAATATACAGATTGAAAATTGAGTGGCAAAAACTCTAATCTGAAACTTACAAATGTTTACAAAATTATAATGCATTATAAAGTATTGCTACATTTCTTATATGTTCCATGTATAGGTTACTTGAAATAGTAGTTTCTAGCTTTTGTGTCACTCCCTCACCTGAACGCTGATGGCGCTGATAGTTTTCTTTGTTGTCGGGACGGGAGGCGTAGAGGCACCAAGCGAGTCAGTGGGCTTCCAATCCAAAACTGAGCTGCAGTCCGACCCGATCGCTGACTCTCCGTCCTGAGTCTCTGCTGGCTGTGACAGAAACACACATACCGAGCAATTTAACAGTGAAATTAAAATCTGTAGACGTTGAATAAAAGTCTGGAATTTAATTCAAGTTTTTGGAAATATCAAAAAGTAGTCTGTACTTTCTTGAACATATATTCCTGCACTTCCTGACTTTAATGGTGAGAAGTTTGTACAGAACCATATATAAGCGTTAACCTCTATTATCTGACCTCTGTGTCAGAGTTTTCACCCAGTATGCTGTCCTTCTTCTCTTCCTCTTCACCGTCTTGACCCTGAACCTCCGGTTCCCAGTCGTAGCCGCCATGCGAGCCTCTAAGCGTGGACATGCCGCTGTCCACGTAGATCTCAGGCAGGCTGTCCTCCTCGCACTCGCTGCTGTGTCTTCGCCTCAGCCCAGGGTCACAGATGGCCAGGGCCAGAGTATCGCAGCTGGGCCGACGCGGGTACAGAGGGAAATCATCCAAACGCTGGCCAAGCCTGAGAAAACATCAAGTCAAATGTACTCATTTATTTTGCTGACAGGAGTTTATCAGGCTGGATAAGTGGGGATTACATGTGGAGTTCCTCTAGGATCCATCCTGGACCCGTTCCTGTTATCAAGTCATAATCTGCCCTGAAGGTTAATTTGTTTTATATTATACTTATTTTATTTTTATGCTATAATCACAACATACTGTACATATGTTATAGCAATGACCAAGCTGTGTAAATAAATCTGACTTTTTCTCATCACCATAACTTCCTTCCTAATCTTCATTCATTTGTTTAATAAATATTATTTTACTGTCCATATTAACACCAATGTTTAGCAGCACCACAGCCTACAGGCTGCATAACTCATTCTAATGTCCATCTCTGCTTTATAAAAACAAAAAAGCACAATTATTTTATTCAGTGTGATTAGACAGCTGAAGTGGACAGCCATATTTCCTTCACTCACATTCACAGAACATGCAAATAAATCCTTTAAAAAATGTCTGTTGCCACCTGATAGGATGGAGGAGAAAAACCTTCCTTGAGCTTACATGGTACTTTAAATTAAAGTGTCATAACACATCTAAGCTCACACTTTAATTTTCTGACTTCGTACAGCTGTGCAGCAAATCTACAGATTATGAAAACAGCATGTAGATCAGTCTGAACATACCTCTGTGTATTTTACTTTACCTGTCTAATAATGCGTGTGGCGATGGGTAGCAGATGCTTTTACTCCTGTTTCTGTTCTTGATGTCTCCTGGGGATCCACTGTTACCAGACTGTACCACAAAAACAACACAATTTAATTGAAGATCTATTTAAAAAGCAAATTTCACTTTACATTTGAAATAAAGTGAGATTCAATGGCATGTTGTTGCCTAGAAATTGTCAGAATCGCATCAAGTTCACGGGGGAAACGGGAGGTATTTTCAGCGTCTTTACCCTGGTGATTTTCTCCAGAGTCGATCTCAGACCGTCGTTAGTGTCACGGAGCTTCCTATTGGCTGTCCTGTCCATTCAGAGAAGAATAAAATAAAAATTCAAAACTGCACGTTTTATGTTCCTGTCTTTATGCTACTTTTAATGTCAGACTTACTGCAGAATCTCAATCTGACTCTCCAGGATGTCTCGCTCGTCGGCAAAGTGTTTCATGAGCTTCTCATCTCTGCAGCAAAACACAAGACACAAACAAGGCCTAAAAATCCCTCAGTCTCTACACACCATGTCAAATATCAAACTTTAAAAAAGCATTTGTGCAATATATGTCATAAAGTTTAGCTGTTTATCCACAGCAGTGAAATCCCCAAGCTGCAATAAAAAGTTTGATATAATTCCTGAGTAACAGCTGTAAGATAAAGAAGCGACTGTGTAAGGATGATGAGCAGATTCATGAAGGCACAGTGTTTGTCCGCCAGTGACTTTGTTTCATCTGTTGCCAGGCAACCCTTCTGAGAAAGTTATTGTGTGTGCAGAGTCACTCCAGGATATCCTGTTTCGGCTCTGACAAAGCAAAACCTCCTGAGGCCAAACCAACGTCACTCTGCAGGTCGAGTTGGGCCCTCAGCTCTCAGTCTCTGTGCTTCAGTTCACACGGCGCCGTTTGATTACAGAAACTCCAGGTCATTTATGGGTTTTACAGATCATAAAAGAATCAGGACACCCCAGGAAATAGTCAGTTTTTTTCTAAGAAACATTCACATGTTGATGTCTGAACTCATTTTTAATTTCTGAAAGATAAAAAGTAATCTCATAGAACTTAAATGCAGATATTCTTGTTTAGTGCACTAAACAATATGTCAACAAAAAATTGCAGTTTGTAGCAAAAAAGGTTAGAATACTACACACGTGATTAACTAGTGTTATCCCTTCAAATGAAATATCTAAATTTTAAATTTACATGCTGCATCAGGCCGTATTGGAAGGCCAGTTGAAGTGATTAAGGCTCCTCCATAAATATGTTCTCCTTTCTCTTCATTTTAAGGACTGGGCTGATCGATCCTTCCCAGTTCACCCAATCTGAACATCTATTGAGGGCTGAATGAGAGATTTTTGAACTTGCAACAATGCTGCATGAAGCAGAAGAGGAACACAGATTTAAAGGTGAGTAGTAAAATCTGATGGTAATAAAGTTAAAAGCTTAAAGCGGTTGTGTTGTTACGCTTTCATTATTGAGTATTATTAGATATTATTGAATTTGACAAACAGTTGGTTTAGCAAAGTAAAAGTGATTCAAGACTTGACAGAAAAATTCAGCAGGATTTCAAGCTCCATTTTTACCAGATAGTGTTGTGATGTTTGTGACGACTCAAGTGATTATATGCCGAGGTGAGGCTACACTGTCCAGCTTCCTGGCTGCTCACTTTTAGTCTTTGCTGTTGGCTCCAAAGGAGGGTGCAGCCCATGAATTTGGACACTGTAATTTGTGTACAGTGAAATTTAAAACTCTTTTGAGACCTCCATGAATTTCATAAAAGAGTAATGAACACAAACAATCTTCTTTCTGATGGGTTGCCAAGGCTCTTTGTACATCGCCATGGTTTTCACTCTCACTTCAACAAGAGTGAAGTGAGAGATACTTGGGTACAGGTTTTATCATGTGATGCAGCCATCCTAATTTATTCCTCATTAAAAAGAAACAACCTTTTTTAAAAACATTTTATTTCACGGAAAATGTCAGTTTTTCTCATGACTTTTGTTTTGCTTTGGCTACAGAACAAGGAACAGAAAAAACAAGAAACCCTGCTCTGGATGCTGTTTCTATATTTCGATGCAATAACAGCACTGAACTGAAACCCCCCCCTCAAAAAACTAAACACCACATAGAAAAATTAAAATATGTCAAATGTTTCTTTTACCGTTCTGAGTTCATGCTTTGATCAGTTAACTCTGTCTTTAATCCGTCCATCTCACTCTGCAGACAGGCAACTTTGGTCTGAGACTTCAGAAGCTCTTGTTTTAATTTTTGGTTTTCCTGAAGAAAAAAATAATAATAAATTGGCAGAAGATCAGAAAAAAAGAGCAAAACAAACGTTGCGTCATGAATGAACCAAAGTGCATTTGGTCTCACCAGTGTTAACTCATTGATCTTCTTCTTTAAAGCTGGGCTCTCATCTTTCACTGTGATGTTCTTGTACTTCTGCTCTATCTGTCAAAGGTCAAAGATGTGGGATTATTTGTCCTTGAAGTTTGAATATTTTACTAAAAGCAACAGTAAGACCCCAGTTGGTCTTAGTTTGGCTGTTTTCAGTGTTGAAAATGAACATCTTTACTCACAAGATTCATTTTCTTAGGAAGACAGACAGTCAATAAAATCATGTGAAATTTAAAATCTTTGGTGGAACAAATTTTTAAGAGGCAGTTTTTGTTTTTAATCTTATTTGGTCAAACTTTGTCCCAGTTTGCATATGAAGCAGCTCCTTGTTCACACTTTAGGACAGAAACTTGCTCAAATACGACGATTGAACAGACCTTTAACATTTTGCATCAAGTTTAGTTTTTTTGAGTGGATTTATATTATAAATATTTTTGCGTAACTCCCCACTAACTTTCAGTGAATGCCCCTTTTCCACCACTTGCTGCTCTGGTTTAATCCTGGTTAGACGTTTTCACATCCTTCTTTGCAGAATTTGTTGGTTTCCTAACTCAGATCTAGTAAACGAGTATGGCCCATATATTTTCAAGCAGCAAAAGAACCCCACAGCATTGTGCTGCCACCACCATGCTTGACTGATGATTAAGTGTTCTCAGGTTTTAAAGCCAAATTTTTGAGTTGTCTGATTTTATGAGCTTTTTCCCTGAAGGGATTTGGTTCATCCACAAATGTAAATTTTAGATGAGGATTTTGGAACAGGTTCATCTTTCTTACTCTAGATTTTTTTATTCATGATTTGAAAGATCAGAGTCAGAGTCAGGAAACCACCTAATTTAAATGAATTCATTTAGCAAAGAAGAGCAGTTAAATATTCAGTCGGGATTATGTCACACCAACTTCTTGTTGATTACAACAAAGAGTGGATCAAAACAAGATTGATGATGTAAGTGACTTTTTTCAATCTCTGCTGTGTTTCAGTGTTTTTCCTGATTGGCGTAGTTGTTTCAGAAACATGCGACTTGCAGTGCTGATGTGTTACAGTAAGACAGAATCAAAAATACCATCTGCATCCTCTGGATTTTACACTGAAGCTCACAAACTTCAGTGTCGTAGCTCCTTCGCAACTCACTGAGTGCAGCCTCTGTTCGCTTCTTCTCCTAGAGAAAACACACACACATAAGATCCAAAATTACATTTACCTTCAGAATCTGTTTTCCCTCTTTAAATATGAACCTTAAGCTATCACTGCACCACCGATATAAAGTGACAGGAAGTTCAAAGAGTGCTCAGATGCAGACCGTTTGCACATTTATCGCACTGTGGGAGAACACAGGTGAGCGCCCTCTGATTTTATGAGTTATTTTAGGACAAAACAAACAGCAGCTCTTTCGCTAGAGAACACTTACATAACACGCCGGAACAGAGATAAGTCAGCCACCAAGGCTCCCATTAACATCAGGGTCTCAAAATTAAATTAGGGTGACTAAATATAGTTTTCTGAGAACTGATTTGTGTACTATTTGTACTTGAAACATTAGAGAATTAAACTGTAGTTGTCTGCCGGAGCAGCTTCTCAACCAACACTGATCAACTTTATGTTCAATAAGCAGAATTTATTAAAGAAAAGGCTCTTTCTTTATTTCTTGAAAATGGATTCCAGTCAATAAAATCATGTGAAATTTAAAATCAAATGTATATTGTATTTATCAATTGCTCTTGTTGTGGCCTTACATGACTTTCCTCAGATACGTGATGCAGAAAACGTTGATGAAACGCAGTAGACTAAATGTCTAAAAGCATAGAATTACATTTGTTGTATAACTGGAAACGTTAAACATAAACTAGCATGACCAGTTTCAGTATTCTCATTTATTCAATGTATGTTTTAGGAGTTTGTGAGACAGACCAACACAAAGTACTGTACAATTTCTAAAAACAACATTCTGAAAAGTGTGGCATGCATGTGAAATCCCAATCACCTTTCAGTGCAATTACAGCAGAAGGTGTTTAAGTCTCATGCTCAGTCACAGTAGCTGTGAACATACATTTTCATGCCACAAATTCTGCTATGGGTTTAGGTCTGAACTTTGACTAGGCCACACCAAACACATCGATACACTTTGACCTATACCTTTAATTGGCTGTGTGAGTTCCCACCAAGTCTGGGCGCCTTCCGAATAAAAGCCATCCCACTGCATGGTGGGCGATGTTCAGGTTCAGGTTGAGGTGTAGTTTCGGTTTTCTATCATTCCACTTGTTTTCTGTGAGGTTTTACCTCGAAGGCCTTCGCAGAACTGCTGTACTCACACTTCAAATGAAGGACCTCTATTTAATACACAAACTATTTCTATAGCCTGTAACTTGCACTGGATTTTATTTAGTAGCCTCAGAGTGAGAAGCTGGATGTAGATGAACGTCTGCCTTTGCATCGTTTTGTTTGTTCATAGAATTTAAAACCACATAATGATTTTGCTGTACAATTCTACATCCGAAGATACTGTACAGTGAAATTTAGACATTATTTTTTTAAGTTTTCAGAATGTCCTTCCTGTGCTACACTTTTTACTTTAGCTGCAGAAAAATTGGATATAATAAGTTGTATGTGACACTGAAATCTCAGACTCACACCTGAAGTCGCATTGCCTTTCACTCATCCAGATTTGAAGTGCTGGCTGTTATCTGGCACCACATTGATGGTGGCCCGCCGGCAGACGACACACACATTGTCGCTTTATCCTCACGCCACAACTCTTATCGCCCCAAATATGTGCAGCCTTATCATTTTATACTGGAGGATAAACCATGCCCCAGCACCTCCATCTGCCTTCCAACTGGTTTTATATCCACAGAGTTGTGAAATCCGTCTGATCAGCAGGCGTGTCGGAGTTTGGATCGGTAATCTGATATACAGCTGTGCGTGTTTGTTTGGCATGAGGGAAGAGCTGAACAAACGCAGCCTGCTTATCACGCTGCTTACACAAACTCCAGAGAAAGGAGCAGAAACAGCTCGCAGCAACTACCCTGGCATGTCAAGACATGGTAATCTTCTGAATGCATTTGAAAGTTGTAGGTTTTCCATGTGTTGATTCTGACCATGCCCCACCTGCTCACGGGTTTTTCTCTCTGTAGCCTGAATTCGCTGGTCCATCTCCTCCTCCATCTCACCGAGCTGCATTGACGCTTGGTCCTGTGCTCTGGAAAAGAATCGGCTCGCTATAATTCATGACCATCACAGGCTTATTCTGTGCTCCATCACAGAACCATTCAGGTGTGCTTGTTTTGCTCACCTCTTGATGGCGAGAGCCAGGTTCTCCATCTCTGAGTTCTGCTGCTTGATCTCTTTAGCGAAGTTAATGATGACTTTCTCAAACTGAGGAATCAGTCTGGGCTCAGTCAGGCTGATGTTCTGGTACAACGTTGCTGCCTGTTCATGCCTGAAAAACAAACAAAAAAATCAGGTTACCAATCACTTTTTTTTGGTTTGGTGGGCTTTAAGGGGCTGACAGAGACAAATTAAATATGTCGCTAATTTGGAGTAAAACAACGTTTGATCTTAAACTTTAAAGCATTTGTCTACAAAGCTCTATTTGTTGATGCTTTATGGTTGTAGTTTCAAACATACAAAAATGCTTTTGTTATGCAGAGCATACAGTATCATAAAGTTTGTCAATTCCTCGGGACAAAAAAATGTCATCTGTTTAGTAGTTTTTACTAGTTTTTACTTTTGCAGTTTATTCTGAACTTTGCAGATTGCATGATGGTGCTGGGGAAACTTTACCATGGACAGACTGAGTAATTTGATAGAATAATAAACTCCCCTGCTTTATTTTGAGTGGAAATTTAAATTCTCAATATTGAGTTTAAATTACAGAGTTAACCTCTTTTTACTGTTAAGTCAAGCCTGTTTTAGAGAAAACATGTAAAGTTTACTGTTATTTTATTGCAGCCTTTGCCAAAAACTAACTTTTAATTATGCTGATTTACCTCTCACTCAAAACATGACATTTTTAGTAGAAACCCTACAATAATATGTCAACTTGAACTAAAAATCTACCTTATAGCCACAATGTTGATGTCGCTTTAGAAACATAACAACAAGATCAATTTTCTCTGACTCAGCAGGAAGGTAAAAGTAGATCCTGTGAGTGGTCAAACTCTGTTTGTCCAGTGAAGAGGATGAGTGGCTATAATCCTCTGCAAACAGACAACGTTACATAAAGTAATGATGATAGCCCCTTGTGACACACATCTTTCTGCAGCGTCACTACAGAGTCAAACAAAGACAGAATACACACAAATAAATGAAAAAAAACCAAACAAAAAAAACACAGGATCAGAAGTGCAAAGGTCAAGTGTATACAGATACAAACAGAGGTGGTTGTCAGGATGTCGTTTATAACATCGAAAGTTGGAGTTCACCTGACGTCCAAAATGAAAAGAGAAAAAACCCCACAAGATTATGATGAAATTATTTGAACATTTTCACATTCCCCATAAGAAATAACATCCCAAGGAGCAGAATATAAATTCACGGTTTGCCTCACAGATGTTTTTGTACTAGAACGCAAGTTGAAGAGTTGTAAAGTGACAAAATGTGAAAAAGTTTAATAAATGTCTCAGATGAAACTTAAAGTGGTTTATGCATCCAAAACCAATGAGGGCAGACAAGGCATTTTATGTATTTTAATTAAAATAGGTTGGTTTTGAGGAACAGCTACCTAATCTATCCAACTATAAAAAGGATCCCCTAAGATTTTCTGAACAATTTTTAAACCTAAACATGTGAATCTTTTTAACCAGGTGTGAGAAAACACCAAAATCTCCTCAAAAGATCTTCTAGTTACCCCAACTTCAACTAAAATAAAATTCCCAGTTGGCAAATAACAGAATTTCTTTTTTTAATTTTTTTTTTACGTTGATTCTTATAAACAAAACATTCTATCTTTATTTGAAAAAACAGATGTGAGGTATGAGCTCATGTGCAAATTATTGTCTCAGCTGACTAATGAACCAGAGATTGTGAGAACTTGAAGATAGATGAGTCCTTTTAGCAGAGACCACCACTGTGACAATTGATATCCTGATGCCACAGCGCAGTAGCGCGAGGATCAGTCTCATGCAAGGCCCGAGGCCACACACACACACACACACACACACACACACACACACACACACACACACACACACACACACACACACACACACACACATACCTTCACTGAAATGTAGACAAATTCACAACTTTCCTTCTTTAGCTTTAAATATGCGATATCAGGTTTAGACCTTCAAATTAGATCATTTTGTCATTTTGACAATCCTTGCTGACAAAAACTGGAAAAGTTTAGTCAGATTTAGTGCCACAGAGTAAGAAGAAATATTTGTTTGGACAGTTTTGCAGCAGTCGAGCTTTAGTTTCAAAAGAGAAAAAAAAGACAACACAAAGTTGTTGGGTTGATGAAAGTAATTAACTAAGTCACTTGGAAGACCTGAAACAAGAAAATATACTCAGCAAAATGAATGAAAATGTGATCAAATATGTGCAAGTATTTGCACATATTTATTTTCAGGATCATTTGCCTAAGTGGGTTGAAGTTGAGCCAGAAGTTCTCAAAGGCTCCAAGTCCTGATTACTTTAGCCAGACTTGCAGTCAACCTGTTTAGTGAAAATCTACTAAATTAAATTTTGCTGAAGGTCAGTTTCTAAGAAAATTAGAATATTACATAAAACCAAAGAAATGTAATGTTAGAAAGTTTAGTGGAAGAAAAATATGTCTTAGAAAAAAAAAGAACAGCAAGGACTGTGAGGACTGTGGTCCAAAGCCCATTCAGGAGACTCACAAGTTCCGAGTGGATTAGGGTCCAAAGTGAAGTTTTCTAATAAAATAAGCTGGGCTTCGCCTCCATGCCACTCTGCATTGATGCAGTAACTCATGTATGATCATCTAAGTTAAGAAAAATACATTTACATCACTATTGGTAATGCATCTGTGTATTGGGGAATGATCTTCAGCCATTACCAGGTGATAGGTAAGTTGCACAGATCACAGGACAAACAGCTGTGTGTAGATCAACCATCCTAACATGAATATTTCTGGACTGTGGGAGGAAGCTGGACTATAAAGAGCAAACACACATGCTTTGGGAGAACAAGGAAACTCCACGCAAAAAGGCACCAGCCAGGATTCAAACCCAGGACGTTTTTGCAATAAGACATCAGTGAGAATCAGAATCAGCATAAAGGACAGTTTGTTCACACTAGCGAGGGATTCTTTCAGCATAAAGCAAAAGAGGGAAGACCAGACATGTATAAACCTTCAGATGAGCTACACAGACAAAGCCAAAATTTTTAAAATGCATGTTCAGCGATATTGGAACCATGTCTTTGTTTTTAGGATAACAGTGAGACCCAATGAAAGTAGAATAAAGCAAGCACTGAAAAAAACCTGGCAAATGTTTATTATTATTATTATTATTATTATTATTATTTAAATATCATATACTTGCTCTTTCATTTTTACATTTACTTTTGAAGTAAATTGAGTTTATGGTAACGTATTATCAAAAAGTACATTTTGACTTGCCTTGAATAATAATGGACAAAAATTGGTACAAAACAAATTAAACCACAAAATGTGAGAAAACAGACATAAACTGATGAGTAACTATTTCAAACATGTTTGACAAAGTGTAAGAAAATAGGTGCAACTCTTCAGTAAAACCACTTAAGAGAGAACAGAGAGACTGCTGGTGTAAAAAAGGTTGATCTTGTTGCTCAAACGAGCTACACAAATAAACTTGATCGATAGACAATTAACAATTATTAATATTGGTAACACATAGTGAAAAGTGAATAAAGAGGTACTGTAAAAGATTGATCCAAAATCACTTTTTGGATAAGGCAGCCTACACTCTTTATGTAAGACCTTTAAATGACTAATAATTGTTTATCCATGGTTTATTAAGTGCTGCTCAATAATTGGTGCTTTAATTTTGTATTCATTATTTGCAGGGGGATATTCATGCTTTAAACATATTACAAAGCGCGACTGGAAGTTATATAATTTTGGGCGTTTTTAAAACCATCTAAATAGTTGTCTGTTTTTACATTTTTACATTTACCACTCTTGTGTTTTAAGAATCGTGTAATAACTTTATTTTTATAAAACTTCATTCAATTTATTAGTCCTACTGACTCAGTTTCCAGTAGATTACTCTTACAACTCACTTCCACCTCCAGAGAAAACAGACGCAACCACCAATTAGCTTTTATTTTTCTTTTCTCCACATGTACTTAAATGTTTGCATTCAGAGAAGTCTTTCGTATTTTTGCTTTCTTTAAATGTTAAATAGTTCGCAGCAACGATAAAACTGTCGGTGCTTTACGCACACTGCGCTCTCTGTTGAACAGCCTCCTATCTTTCTGGACATTTCCATATTTTAACGCATGCAGCCACCCGGACAGGTGCGCTCTCTCTCTCTCTCTCTCTCTCTCTCTCTCTCTCTCTCTCTCTCTCTCTCTCTCTCTCACCTCGGGATGAACTTGGCCTGCTCGCCCAGTCTCTTCTCGAAGGTCTCCCAGGCGATGGACACTTGCCCTCCGTCGGACTCCATGTCCTCGCCGTAGCGGTCGTGGAAGCCGTGGATGAACTCCTGCAGAGTGACGGTTCCGTCCTGGTCCACGTCCAGCCGCTGGAAGATCCTGTCCGCCTCCACCGCCGACACCTGCAGCTCGGCGCAGATCGTGAGGAACTCGTTCCTCTCGATGCGTCCGGAGTTGTCGACGTCGTACGCGCGAAAAAGGGCGCGCAGCCGGTCCCTCTCCTCCGCGCTCATACCCTTGACGGAAGACTGTGGCTGGCTGAAGGGGAAGATGGGGATGTCGCGGAAAAATTAGGATGGCCACTGAGAAGGGGAAGCCAAGAAATCCAAATAAAGTGGCAAGTGTCTTTCCCTCAGGATGACCGCGAAACAAAAGGTTTAGCGTGTAACCCGCAGTTTCGAAACACCTCTGCCAACTAGTTTCACCTCTTTTTGCATCAATCAAATTTTGGGTAAGAAGTGAGTAAATTCAGTGAAGCGATATAAAATCCATCCCAGCTGTTTCAAATGAAAACTGCTATCTAGGACTCAGGTAACGCACCTGCCCTCAGTACCTGTGTCACAGTGTTTGCTCACTCCTCCCTCTGATTCTAACATGAAGGTGTTGGCTTTACGCAGAAGGAGAGTAGCTGCAATATCTTGTACTGAATGAACTTAGAGGGCCGGTAAAATTTATGGAAGTCAGTTTTGGCCACTGTCATGTTATGCTTTATCATATTTCTAGATAGCCAAGCAGAGTGATGGGATAGAATCTCATATGATCTAATTGCTATGAGAACAAGTTCTTAATTTTGCTAAAAATTAGAAATGTATGATATACTCAAGGCATAAGTGCTCAAACTAATTATTCAATAATAATAGTTTAATTTACAAAGTACGTGATTCATTGTTATAAGATAAAATACTTGCTTATCAGATAATTATGAGATATTCTTTTTGTAAGCACAATGACAGGAACACACAATGAGTTTTTTTTGCTGTTGTTATCTATATCTTTGGAAAGGATAAAAATGTTGCACTGTTAACTAAAAAACTTTACAAAATGGGCAGGCTTTAAAATGCTCTCAGTCTTTGTGTGGCTGCAGCATGATGAGACGCAGCATGTAACCACAATATTTACTGATAACCTTATGCTGCTGTGCAAGATACAGGCTTAAAATGAGGTCAAAGGTTTAAACTGTCTTTGAGTAGCAGTCTGAGATTATTCCAGCTTCAAAACCATGTTTATACACAAAAACATTCATTCATATTTTGTAGTTTTAACTAATCAAACCTTATCTTTTTTTTTTTTTTTATCATTCCAGTGTTGCAATAATAAGTGATAAGTATTGCAATCTGAAATGTTTTTCCTTCCATCATTCAGAGTAAATTCATGTGAAAACCTGGAGCTCACCTGATCATGACCTGCTCTTTGTTGATTGAAAATTCTTCCACAGGTAAGTTCATGTCTTCTTCTTTTTCTTCTTCTTTTTCTTCTATTTGTTCCTTCTCATGTTGGTCTGCGAATCCACTGAGGAACTCCTCTAAAGTAACCGTGCCATCGCCGTCAGCGTCCAGGCGGCTGAATATGCTCTCTGCTTCTTCAGTAGGAACCTGGAGCTCTTGGCAGATTGCAGAAAATTCATTTTTTTCTATCCGTCCTGAGTTGTCCACGTCGTAGGTGTGAAAAAGTGATCTCAGGCGGCCCTGTTCCTCCTCGGCCGCTTTGTTTGTTGATGCCATAGTCGTGAAGCTTGAAGTTTAACAGAGATTGAGGAGCCCAGAATTGATGATAAAAGCAATCAGAGACTGCTGGAGCTTTACTCTCCTGCAGAGTTCAACTTGCATTTCATGTTTGAAGACACTCACAGATTATGGGGAGAAAAACAGCCCCATTAGTAAAAGGCAGCAGCTTCATAGATAACGCTCTGTCATCCTGTTACCTCACTTTTACATCCCCCCCTCCTCCTTTATATTCCTCTCTTTTTATTTTTTTCATTTATTTGTCCCGATAAATGTCCTGATAAACCAATGACAGGATCTTTGGAGATGGTGTTGCAAATGCTGTTAAAACCATGGCTGTTATTAAAGAAGAATAAATCTCTGGAAGAGAAAATTAATCAGGAGTTTCATCCAGCTGAAATGCCTTTTTGATCAAGTTTCCTAGTAGATTTTAGACTTGTGTTTTCAAGCTTCTCTGTAGTCATGTCTGTCTTGAAATGATCATCTTACAATGCAGTAAAAGTATTTTTTCAATCTTTCAGTTTTGTTGTGTTGAGCGAATTAAAGGTTTGTCATCAAAGATCTAGTTGGAGAGAAGCCAGTAAAGCTGTGTCAAGGTGTGATGTTATAATCCATCCAGCCATTCAAGTCATATTGTAACACTGTGGGAGGAAGCTGGAGTAACCGGAGAGAATGGACCAAATGCACAGGGAAAACATGCAAACACTAAGCAGGAAAACCTCAGGCTGGGATTTGAATCCCAGGAACTTCTAGCTACAAGGCAACAGAGACACCAGCTGCTCCGTCATGCTGCCCTGATGTCATAATACCTCTGAAACAAGGCCACAGAAATCACAAAAGAATCAATCACATATAGATGACGCTAGAGTTTATTGAACTCATTATAGTAGGTCATTTCACATAATAACTTCAGATAAAAGTCCCCCTCTTTTTAATTTTTATGGTTTCGTGGGTTTTTTTCCTCCTAAAAGGCATTTATTGCAGAGTCCATCCATTGTCTTAACAGCTTCAAATCCTTGCGACCCTTAACACAGTGAATATGATATTTAAATTAATGAATGCATGTGTACAGGTTTCTCACTAAGGGATGTAAGCACAGTCAATTAGATCAAAACCTTTGACCTAAAAAAGAGAAACACACCGTTTTGTGTGTTTATGTGGCACAGCAGCAACATTTTAACACTGCGGGGTAAGTAGTGTTGCTCTAATTTGTAATTTCTGCTCAGTATATCTGGAAATACCCTTATCTCTGTATTTTAGCTTATTTTTTTTCCATTAAATCACACCAGTAGCAGCTGATCTTTCCTCTTTCTTCATAAAGGTCTCTGCATACAGTTGATCCTTGTTTTGATCGTGGATTTGTGGATACGCTCTTTACATGGTTTTGTATAAATTTCTCTGTCTTCTGATCATTAGTAAGTTTTATAGCAATAATATTCTTGAAAACTTTTCTTTGTTTCTCAGAATTACTTTGTTTGACGTTTCAGTTTTAAAAGATGCACATTTTTCAGCTCTTTTTTTTTTTTTTTTTCCATGAAAGCAACAATTTTGTTTGCAAGTTATTCACAAAGTCTCAGTCGGGGAGCACTGTTGCCTTGCAGAGAGAATGCCCTGGGTTCAAGCATTGGAGTTTGAAAGTGTGGGTTCTCCAACTTCCTCAACAATCCAAAACCATCACTGAAGGAGCCTAGTATAAGTGGGAGCATGCACTGACCCTGTTTACAGATTTTATTCCAGAATCTGTTGCTTCACACCAACCGATGACATGACCAGCAGTCTGTCTAATCAGGAACAGCACTCTGTCACCATGACGACAGATATAACTTGTGACTTGGAGTTCCTGTACTTAACAAATAACAGTTTGAGAAAAAAATCTTCCAGTTTGTATTTTTTCTGTGTTGTATTCTTAATTTTTTTTTTCTTAATTGTTCACATAGTTGTTTATCTATTGTTTATTGTAAATGTTCATTCCTTCACTGGGAAACATTGGTTCTGCAGGCTGTGTGCAGGTATGATTGCATGTGAAAGTGCAGTTCTAGGATATCTTTTGTTTGTCCAGGGAGTGGTGCAGTTCGCTGATGCATTGGAAATACTCACATCATGAGAACACGCCATGTGCTGCTTGGAAAAGCTCAGGACATTCCACTCACCTACTGTATATCAAATAATATTCTCTGTGTTTGGGAGTTCATCAGGCTTTTTGACAGAGCGTGTGATGTGCAACCGGCAGGCCAGTCGGTGGCAAACCTACAATACTGGATCACATAATCCTATGGATACGTTCCTGGACATAATGTTGTGTCAGTGCTTTAGATGTGTGTGGTCGGCGACTGACTGAGAAGTGTGAAGATAACATGACGCAACAAGATGCTTTTTTTTTTTGTTGGTTTACTTTTTAATTGGGATTTAAATGAATGAAGTTTTTCCACAAAATTTGGAGAATGTTTCAACTTTAGTTATTAATTACATTTAGTCTGTTTTAGCAACGTATGTAAGTTATAAACATTTCTAAAGATGTTTTTACAATTTAGGAGTCGTTTATTATAGCACACAATGACTGTAGATGCAAATAAGAAGTTTGTGACTGTGAAGGTAAAGGATTTTAAGGAAACTTTTCAAAAAGTTGCTGAAAATATATATATATATTTAGAAAAACTAACTGAAGAAAGACTTTTGTCATATAAGGAACGTGCTATAGGGTGTCTGTGAAATAATGTTAACAGCTGCAATGGTGTACAGCAGATTAACAGACTGATTATATGAAAAAAGAGAGACTTTCAGCTGCTTCCGTTCATGCTACTGTGCTTTATACAACCAAACAAATATTGTTATTAAATAGGAGTTCATGCACATCAGAGTAGCAATGCTGGTCAGAACTGTAACAAATATTGCTCCATCTACCTAAATGCTGCTATAATTTTTGCCTTTTGAATAATTATTTGTCACTATCGGCCATTTACTGCTGTGCTGAACAACAGGCAGACTGGATTCACAATATTCCCTTTGAAATCCCTGATGAAGTCTTCAGTCTTTTATATCTCCAAGCTTCTCCTCTAAAGCTTCCTCCTCCAGTCTGATCTTTATATAAATCTTCCCAACATACACTAATGTTCAAAAGGTGATCAAAGATGTTAGACAACTTTAATCCCTGTTATTTTTGACTTTAGACAAGGAGATGGTTCTGCCAAACACAATTGTAGAAGAAAAGTTGTAAAAATTATGTTATATTTTGGCTCCTCTATTATTTATGAATGCAAGCGTTTCCTGAATTGGATCTGCTCTGCAGGTGAGCTGAACAGCCTCATCAGTGATTATAAAATCACGGCATTTGTTGCCATAAAGTTTCATGAGCACAAGCTGACAGGCGTATTCTTTCATCACAAATATCTGCTTTGAGGTCTGATGGCTGCAGGTGTGTCTTTCACAGTCAAATTGTCAAAATACTAGGTTTCTTTATGTTGACAAAATATGGCTAATTTTTAAAACCTTTTTAAGGATATGTGGCATGTTTTAATGCTGAATTTAATCTTCTGTCTTTGTGGTGTCTGTTTCATCCAGAACAAGGATTCTTAATCTTTTAAATATGACTTACCGTTTATTTTTTGCTTTTTCATCTCCTGCTTCTCTATTTTTTTCTGACAGTGAAATCCTTGACTGAGCTGCTTATAAAGCAAGACTTTCATATTCTAGTTCTATTTTTTTCATTTTTATTTTTTGCAGTTGTGAGGCACTCGCTGCATGCACCCCCATGCTTGTATGTAAGAAACATTTCCCCCTGATGACATAGACTCCTCGATCCAGTTTGTTGCAGCATCTGATGTAAGAACTTGATTTTTCCTGAGTGTTTGTAAAGGTGCCTTTGACTAAACATGTAGAGACTGTTCTACAGTGGAGTTTGTTGGTACCTTGCAACATGTTTTCAGTTCATGGGAAATAATTTTTATTGCAAATATTTTAAATATCACACAGTGAGGGAGATTTGTAATCACGCTACGTCATCAAAATGGCCCTCAAAATGCCATCATCGTCATTTGGTGTTTATCTTTTACTGAAAAGTAACAGATAACACATAAAGGAAACCTAACTCAATTTTTAGAGAGTAGTTTTATTTAGTAAAAATACAATAGTAGTTAAAATAACCGTCCATTTTTAACAAGTTATGCAGAATACCAGCTCTGAAGATACAAACACCAAGACTTGAGAAAGATGGGCGACAGAAGCAGAAGACAAGTGGAACTAAAAATAAGCAACCAAGTCTACATTTCAGTGGACTCTGCTGCAACAGGCAACAGATTTAAAATATGTTGCCTGGTTTCAGATGCAACCATCGGTTTTTGGTGTAAACTATACAAATAGCAAGGATCCATCCCTGGGTTGAATCAAGAGGTCAGACTGTTAGTGATTTAACGTTGTGAGATTTTTTATTTTATGATCTTGATTCAAGCTGATTTCAGTTGAGCCTTGTTTGGTTGCCAGAGTCAAACTGAGCATCAATGTAGCCATGCTCATCTCTTTACCACAGTGTAATCATCTTCTGAAGGCTACTTCCTGTAGGAAAAACCTGTTCACAAAGCTCCAAAGGCCATCAAGTTCAATCCATCTCCTTTGAGATGTGGTGGAACCAAAAATATCTGAGAAACGCCTCCAACTATTACAGAAAATGCAATTATGAAGCCAACCGGATGGTTCCAGCAAGGTGCGCCTGATAAGGAAGGCAGTGAGTGACAATAAGATGAACTGTCATGAGTCACGTCTTATCAGCTAAAGTGACTGTTTATTTTTAGTTATCTTATCTAGGTTGCATTTTCTGGTCTTTTCTACATAGGAGGAGGATCTTGAGCGTTTCTGATCAAGCTCCACCATAAGGTTCCTGTTTCTCAAAAAGTTTATGAAGAACTAATGAAACTGGTTCTGATAGTGAAAACTGGAAATATCATTGTGTATATTTTATTCTACAGTATATTTTATTATACAGTATGAGAACAGAATGTAGTTGTTAAAATGTACCACAAGAGGGAGACAAGGTTGTCAAAAAATACATTAAATAATGGCACTGTCCTGGATTGCCTGTGATCTTTTCTGATTATTTTGATGTAATAGATTATTGCTAAAAGAATAAACAAGACCATATTAACCATATTCTTTAGGGATCTTTATTGTGGCAGTATTAACATAGAAAACAATCAATGTTTATTTTTAGAACATACAAACATTAAAAGTTTTACTCCACAAAATTCATAAGGCTTGGTTGTCTCTGGTTTTCCTTATTCTTTTTTTTTTTTTTTTTTATCAGATTGATTTTAAAAAGAAAAATCTCCCAGAGCGGCTTAGTCAAAGAGACTGAAAAGAAAAAAATCCAAAACAGACAACAACAAAAAGAACTGCCTAAAAAAAAAAAAAAGCCTTAAACAACAAAAGCTACAACCCTCCATAGTTTACATACAGTCATCATATTTTGGGTTCTTCGCAATACATTGAAATTGTACTTTTTCGAGGTTGGATGAATAATACAACAAACAACATAAAAAAAATTCGGAGGATAGGAACTGAGAGCACAGATTTACTGTGGATTTTGTTTAATTCATAAATAATTAATCATAAAAAGTATAGCCAGATTTTTCCACTGACATTTGGCTGATATATCATTTAATATGATTCTTTGGCTACTGTCTTTCAGGAAACCTACTAACTTTCAGAATAATTTTGACTTGTCCACACTCAAAACATAAATGTTCAAGTAAAATCCTCAAATCAATGTAACATCCATGTCACATGATGGCTGTATGTAAACGTCTGACAGGAACTGAAACCACATAACCTTCAAAACAATCAGTTTGGTTGACAATTGAAAAAGAAACACCAGAGGAACCGGGCAAGATAATCTGCTACTGTACATGCACAGAAAACACTGAATTAATACACTTCCCGCACCCTTTTACTTATTATCCAGCATTTTTTGCATATATAAGACCTGAGTTTTATAATCTTAAATACGTTTGCTAAAAACAGTTGGTAATTGTATACAATTTAAATTCCAGGTATTATTTTCTTTGTCAAATTTGATTTTGATGACAGAAAATTCAGTTTTGAATTTGAAATTATGATTAAAGGACTATACCATTAACAACTCGAGTGACATCAGCTGGTGCATCATTTTGTGATTTATCATGATTCAAATCACAACCAATATCAGCTGTAGGCCTCCTCTCCGTCAAACTACTGGGTTATCAAACACGGGAGACTAATTAACTCAAAACAGGAGCTACAAACTGAAATCAATCAAATGCCATCAAAGAATGCTAACAGAACGGATAAAAGAGCTACAGTGGCGTGCTACATGTCATATCAGGTTATGGCGAGTTTTCAGAACCAGAAGGTTTTTTCATTGTTTGCAGAGGTTAAGGGTTTTTACATTTGCTTTCACAAACTGAACATATATGTTGACAATGACTGGAGTCTTGTTAAATGTATGTTTCTCTCAACTAAAATCACATGAATCCAGTTTTTGGCAGCTAACATGCAAGTATGCTGTTAGCGATGAGATTAGCTTAGCTTTAATGGCTTACAATGACATAGCATAGCATGATGAAGCTAACTCTTCAAGTATTTTACAGCTTCTTTTAGGGGGCCAGAAGAAATGTACATTTCCAAAACTTCTTGAATTATTTAAGAAGGTGTTTATGCTTTATCTGAAAGGAAGCTCTTACAGAGTTGGTACAGAAAACCACATGTAACCAATATCAAGTAGATAGATAAAATTAAAGCCTAATTATGAATGAGAACAAAAACTTTCAAGAATATGTGGGATGAATGTTCCTCTCTCAGCTGATAAAAACACAGATAATCGCATTATTTTAAAATGGATGAGACAGCCAAGCCTCTTTACACAAAGACATACATAGGGAAGAAAGGAGGAAAATCTTTACCTGCAGAGGGCCTGTTTTATTTTCTTATTTAAACCACAACTATAAACACAATATTTACAGATGAGGACATGCAGTTTGCACTGAGAGCTAATGGAGCCAGTGAACTAATATAAAAGTTTCAGCACAGCAATCAAAGACTAAAACCAGTGACAAACTATGTCTTTATAAATGTACACGTGTAAATTATGTGTTTACATAGTCTTTTTTTGTTTTGTTTTGTTTTGTTTGTTCTGCAAAGTATCACAAGTCTTTTTGATGTCATGACATTTAGGAGAAAAAGATATTCGTCTGTCATTGGATGGGAATTATTTTACAGTGTCAGTGCATACGGGTCAGGTTCATCCTCCACAGTGAAGCAAAACTGAACTCAGGTCTGTGACATTTAAAGTAAACGCTGTCATAGCGTTTTGGCCCTTTGCTTGGTTTAACCTATGAAAGTCAGTGCACGTGCTGTCGTAGGAAAATAAATGCTTTGTCTTAAAGTACATGTTTCTGTTGTTACTGCATATTTTCTATGCATAAAACTTGCAAATGCATAAAGTGTATAAAGTTACATAGCAATACAGCTGATCATAAGACATCAGATAGAAGAGAATTTGATGTTAGGCTGTGTGCTGCAGCCTCACAGACTGTATGAAAAGTGACATCTGCATGTAAGGTAAATGTTACTTTAGTCAGTAAAAGCGCATTGAAGAAGACACTTTATGTTCCAGTTCCTATTAGAATGACATGATGCATACACAGCTGATTAAATTAGGCAGACAATCTGCAGCCATAATAATATCTTGTTCCACATAAACTGCTTTGGTGTCCAGAAAAGCACAACGTGTGACTGTAATGTGAGTTAATGTATCCCTTGTCTGACATCTGTTTTCATGTTAACATAAACAGTTGAGCTTTCCTGAGAGTAAGCTACATATTATAGTTTCTTTTAGTCTAAGACCCATGCTCACCATTGTTTGTCTTCCATAGCCTTTACATATTAATAATTTACTGATAGTTGTATATTTTTCAGTCATGGGTCATTTTATCCCAGACTTTATTCTCTTGTATTACGTTAATGATTCACAAAACAAAGAACTGAATGACAGCAAGATATTCCAATGCAGCAAGTTCCTCAGCTACCTTTCCAAGCAATTATCTCTTCATATACTTTTGTAACTTTACCTAGAACAACAACAAAGGCGGAGTGAGTAGGCATTTCTACGGATCAGCCTAAAAATGAGTACAAATCAGTTCAAATTTGTGTTTGTGATGGGTAAATATGTTTGGTATTTCTTTTACACCAGTGAACTGTTTGCATAATTGGACTAGGCCCGTGGTTCTCACATTGTAGTACAAGTACCACTGCTAGTTTTAATATTATGCAGGGTTTGATTTATCAAGGAAATCGGGTCTGAAAATGAGTTGGAAATCAGTGTTATTTGCTAAATTTAGGGTGTTTACAAAAAGTAACAGCCAATTTTTTAGGCAAACAAACAGTGAGTGTAACACATGCAGGAATGTTGAAGAAAGAAATAATTAAAACAGCTCTTTAAAGTAAAGCGGGACTGTTTTTCAGACAAGATTTCAAATTTAGTCAATGACATGATGCATACAACAGAAACCAAATAGCAAATGTAGTCTGAATTAGGACTGGCTTAGTTGGGTAATAAATATCTCAGTGGCCTAAACAAAGAAAACGCATCTGTTTTTATCAGCAAGATAACTATTAGAAATGGGCACCAAATTAAAAACCTAGTAATTGTCTTAAGTAAGACTGAAGCAACTAATAATTCAACATGTATCCAACCTCCCTAAACAATAAAACTAACAGATACTGGAGAGATTTTTACAAGGCCAATGTTTTCAAGCAGCTTAAGCTCACAAAGCCATGGCAGAGTCATCTGGGCTTTCTCAAATCTTAGTGTCTGTAAACCTCTGAATTTATAGTAATGAGCTATAATTGACAGTAATTTGTTCTCATTACTCTGACATTTAGCAAATACAAAATGCTGCTGGCAGCTACAACAGCAACATATCAAGTCTTGTTCATTGTGAGACAAAGAGAAAAATAATCTGCTTATTTTTACAGTGTATGTAAATATCTGGTTTCAGCTGGGTGTGTGAAATGGCTTGTTTACTGGGAAAGTCAAACGGCAAAAAGAGGCACTGACCCAGTTAATTGTACGTAGTGTTAGATAAGGTGGTACTTGTAATCAAAAGTATGAGAACCATTCAACCAAACCAACCAAAAGACTCACTTATCACTTATGTTTTTCTTTACTTTGTGCTAACACAAACTTCTTCAAAATGTTAAATCATCAAACAGCAATTCTGTTTCACTATTTAGAAGCGTCTTCACTTCCCTTTTCTCTTCTTTGCTGCATTTGTTGAATGTATCATGTTGAAAGATGAACGCTAGTCCACGAGCTAACATTTAAAACACTTAACGGTTCCACAAAGGACATCCTAATGTCACAAACTGGTTTGTTTTTCTCTACGGCTTTCCTTCATAATGACATCAAATAATCAGAAAAAGCTGAAGGATTTGTGCTCTAACCTCTGCTGAAGTAAAACCAGATTTCTACCACAAAGACAACACATGTTGACGGTAGTCTTAAAAAAATAGTTTCTCAACACCCGTCATTCTGATAAACTGCAGTAAATTAGCTTTTTTTTTTTTTAGTAATCTTTTGTAAACTCTTAATTTGAAAATAAGCTCAAAGTAGATCTTCTGACTGAAAAATTCCTGAAAGATCTGAATCACATAAAAATGTACAAAACTTTAAAAACAACTTATTTAATATTGGTAGCAATTTTTAATATCTTTGTGTATTTTTTTTAATCTGTTACTCAGATTGTTGCTTTGTTTACTGGTAAGTATGTATTTTTTCTTTTTCATTTCCCACCCACTCCATCATGACTGACAGACTTAATAGCCAATCAGGTGATCTGGTTGGAAGGATGAACACCAATCAGAGCAGTTTGTGAAGCCTGAACTTGTCAGCATCAGGAGTGGAGAGGCCTTAAAATCTAAAGGAAAATAAAAACAACAAAACTAATACATTTTCAATTTCCCTTCCCTCCATGACTTCCATTTTTGTTCTCAGGTAGTTCTTGCCAGAAATGTCAGTCTTATCAAGTGATTCAACTTCATAACAAAGAAGGATTTCCCTCCCTAATTTCAGATTTACTAAGAGGTAAATCGTTCTACCAATGAGGAGAAAGAACAATACTTGTTTCCAAAGTGTTTAGCGATCACTGACTCAATTCAAACAAGTGATTTTCCTTCACCTCCTTGGCAGGTTGAATTGTCTACCTTAAGACTATCACAATAAATCACATGTTTAGACAGACATTTGGGCCCAGCCTTTGCCTTTTTCCTTGACTTATCACTGATTTCTCTCTCTTTCTCCGTCTTGCCTAGTCAGACCACAGGTCCTCCATGGCCATGCTGATCTTGCACAGAATCCAGCGTCGAAGCGGGCAGTAATACTCGTAGTGGAACTGCTCAAACTCTGGTGTCTGTCGGATCTCGTGGAGGAACGACACGTCGATGTCCGACTCCAGCAGCAGCAGCAATGTGGGCACAGTGACAAGCAGGACCCCCATGAGCACAGCTGCGAACCTGGCTACCCCCAGCACCCAGGTGTTGACTCTCTCATTGGATGAAAGCAGCCGCAGGCTATTGGCCAGGACTCCGCTCATTCGACTTCTGGCGGCCAGGCGAGTGAGTTCAAATTCGCGGTCTCGCTCCCTCTCGGCCTCCAACTGGGCCTGGATGTCAGGGTCAGCATGGAGCTCTCTCAGCAATCTAGCGGGACTCTGGACAGGACTGGAGAAGAGTTGGTTGACCCCTCCCTGACTGTCTTCCACTGGAGTGGGGAGCATGCTGGCGCAGGGGCTGGAGAGGGGAGACAAGATGTTCATGAAATCAGAAAGATCCTAAAGCAAAATGAGACAAGGCTATTTTTTTTTTTTCAGAGAATATTTGCAGGTGCATACAAGGCATGTAGACTCCTTCTACTAACATATGTTAAAGAATGCTTCATTTTATGTAACAGCAGAAGTCCTAGCCTAAAAATACCACCAGATTAGTTACAAAGTGAGTTAAAGACATCATAAAATGGCAAAAAAAAATGTTTAGGTAGAGCTCAAAAGCTGTTAGCAAAATGGCCTCTCAACCTGAATAAGTTAGATGAGTTCATGCTGGATTAACGGGCTAAAATTCATCAAGCTATTGTGAAAAGCTTGTGGAAGGGTAACCAAAAACGTTTGACCAGGTCATAAAGTTAAAAAGGCAACAGTAGCAAACACTGAGAAAATATGTCTGAACTTCTGGATATGAAGGAGTTAAAAAACAACACTTGACATTCTCCCTACTTATTGTAGCAGTCAGCAAATATAAATAAAAATGTAAATTCTAACTGACCTAAAATCTGAATGGTTTAGTCAGATTTATTACGAATTAGAAAGATACAAACATAATTACGTCTTTTTTGAACTAGTAGTCTTGAAGCAACTGATTACTCTTTTTCCTGCTACTTAGTCAGAGTGAAAAAAACGAACATAAAATTTAAAATGTAATTATGATCTGTGTTTATGCAACTTTAAAGACCTGTATGCAAGTTCAGAGATGGTGAGTGCACTGCCGCCCTCGTCGTCTTCCTCCAGTCCGTCTTCAGCTTTTGGTGTTAGGGGTGGGAGGTAAGGGGTTTCCATGGAGACACAGTGAGGCTGCAGGTCATTAATCAAAGAAGAGCTTCCCCTCTCTGCACAGGATTGTTCTGTGTCCGCTGCTGCCGCCGCTGAGGGTTCGAGAGGAGACAGAGGAACTGGATCCTTCACAGCAACAACACCTGCTAAAGGACAATTACAAAAAAAAAGAAAGCCATTCATTATTCAACGAAGTTAAATATAATTTCAGACAAATGGAAATTAAATATTATCACACAGAGAAGGTGAAACTTCACTGGATACAAATCCCATAAATTATTGGATTGTCATGAGTAGTCCAAAAACCTAAGTAGTCTTTTTATGCCTGGCATGTAAGAGAAGGATACTTGTGGCAAATCCCTGTCTGAATAAGTCACCTTCATAAAACACAAACATTAGCTTTCTAATACATCAACCACATGATGGCGCTCCTATCCCACTTAAAGTTAGAACAAGTGCCGCATACAATAAATGAAATACTGCCTAATAAAAATGAAGTAACCAGCTTTGAATTAAATGTAAAAGAAAATGAGGTCAGTTATGCAACTTGTTGATGCAGGAGTGATAGACATGAAAGAGCTGCCATCTGCTTGGTTCAAAGTGCATGTCGCAGCCGCAGGATGTTCTGGACGGCCTGCAGAGGCCAGTGGGGGAATCTTGCCGTGCATTAGCTGAGGTTGTGATCAATTCTGAGATGCCGTTTGTGGTTCTGTCTCATCCAGCTTCAGGCTCGTGGCAAAGTGAATCTCTTTGATGATGTGATGTGGACGGACAGGAGAGCAGCTGTGTGCGGATTGACTCAACTCCAAGGTGTTGACTCAATAATGAGTGAATGAATCTAAATAATGAATCTAAATACAATCTGACTAAATAAGAGATGCATGTGTTAAAAATAAAGCCAGCTGTCATCCTGCAGCAGATAAGGAAGAGGCTTGGGGGTAAACGTCTTGAGAAATAAGACTCAGATGAAACACACATTCATGAGCAAAATCACAGCTTGTGCCGATGGATGGGAAGCTAGTGGTGACAGTAACCATAGAAACACAGCCAGAAAGAAACATGTGTGCAAAACTTAACACATGAGAATCAGAATCAGAAGTACTGTGGAAAAAAGAGGGACTGTGTATTAATTCTTAAACCACTGATTTAAGATGCCACTTTCACGCTTACATCTTAAATATCCTCTTATTCCATGCAGGTTGAATCCCACAATCAAAATGAACTTTCTTTGACCCTTGAAATCTGATGCTGCATATTTCAAAGTTTGTCTTGAAATAATGCACTTGTTTTACTAATTCAGGAATAATAAAGCTTCTAAGTGTTTCTTTTTGTGTTAATCATGAATAAACCTTAATTTTGATAATTAAACCAGAATGTAATTGCTTCATTTATTTGAGTTAAACTGTGCTTACTTTAAAGGTTAAACACTCTTCTGGGACTGGGAGCTAACTTTGCAAGAATGGGACAAATTTGTTTATGAGCTTTTAACAATTTGACACTTTTTGGTCCAAAATGTTTTACACAAATTGTTTTCCTCTTTTCTTTATTCAGCTTTATTTAGCTGACAAAGGTTCTGGTAGGTTTGTGGTTTCCAGTTTGTAGAGTTTGGTCCTGCACGCATCAGGTTTTCTGGGTACCATGCTTTCCTCTCAACAACACAAGCACATGATAGGTTAACTGGAAGAACTAAAGTTCATAATTATGTGGTCAAACCACATTGTTCATAGTTCACAGATCTACAGTGTTTAGAGTATAGGGCTATTCACTTTACAGTTTATAAGAACCAGGTTCACATCATGACCAAATAATTCTTAAATAAGAAACTCTGAGTCTAAGAATCCTCTTAACTGACTGGAGGAATCGTCTCTTAGCAACTCCTGTTTACTGTCCTTCATGCTCTGATGAAAACCTCTGCTGAGATGAGATGAAAAGCACTACAAGGTGTAAGATTCCTCTGTGGTCACCACACAAACTTTTCCACTGGTTATCCAACACAGGCCTACTATTATTCATCATGCAATGTCATTTTCAGCTCCATAACACCTAAATTAGTTTATGTGAAATGGGCACATGTTTGTGGCTATGCCTCTGATATACGTCAAACTATTTCTCCCTTCTTTGTACTCATCTTACTTTGTTCCAGTGAGCCTCTCTGATGTACCGTTCTGGTTCCCGCGATCCGTCCACCGTGCCCCACCAGCCTCACGTAAACGTCTCTTGCGGTGTGATTAGCTATCCGTAGATGGATGCTCCGCCGCGTTGTGATCTTAACCTGACATCTGGCAGCCTCGGCCACCACCACTGAGGCTGCTTGCTCCTCGAAAACCTCAATAGGTCCGACCCGTCCCGTCTGCATCCCCTCTCCCTGTGGTCTCTCTGGTATCAGGTCCACCATCAGCCCCCCTGTCTGTCCCGGACTTCCACACCTTAGAGTGTCCCCTACTTTAGGGTGATCACTGACTCTCAGCTCCAAGCTGCTTTGCAGGAATTCCCCACCAACATCCCCACCATTCCTGTGCTCAAGAAGCTCCATGGTTCGGTTTTACGGCGAACTTCGGACTGGGCTGCCAGCTGGACTCAAACGCTAGAGACAGACGGCGTGAGATATTCACCAGACACATGCCCTCACTCATCCACAGACACAGTGGGCCCTTCTGTGAATGTCAGGGATATTAACATGGAGTGGAGGGGGCTTTAGAGGCGGATCAGGTCCAAAGCTGCACTTTCTATATATAACCAAGTGGTCCTAGCTGCAGAGAAGCAGCTAATCTAGCTGTGATTACAGAGGGGCAGGCCTGACCCCGACCAACATGGGGATCACTTTCTTTTTCTTTCTACAAGTCTGACTTTATCTGCCTCTTTTCCTCCTGAGATAAATTTGGTTCTGTGGGGCATTAGTTACAAGGCAAAGACAAACATTGTTCACTGAAATGCATCCTCCAAGCCCCTGATTAACCAGAGGTGACGACTTGTCGCATCACTCCCATGTCCTTACTGTCTCTGATGCAACCATCTGAGGGAGGTCCAAATTTATAGTGCCATTGAAATAATGTATCTGTAGACCAAATTGTGACATATAAAGTTTGTCTGTGTGTATTTGTGTAAAGAATTTGGTGCTTCAGAGTGGAATGTGCTTCAGAGTGGAATGTCCTTGTCCTGCACTAGCAGGACAAGGACATCACTGACCTTGGGTCAGCTTCCTGTTCCCCCACTAATGGTTCAGATTAGTGCTCTGAATATAGATGGTGATCCTAGACCATCTTGAGGACACTTTATCCCAAAGTCCTTGCAGCAGATTCTTCAGTCAGCATTTGACAGTTTATTGGTGAGAAAGTGCTTAAAAAGGCTTATTTTAATGATACTGGCTGCAAAATTTATGATACTTTAGTGATATCTACACTGTAGAGCAAAGAAGAACATTTTTTTTATTTAGTTTTATGATAACACTCACTCTTTATGTTAATAGACCCTGAATTTGCAGAATAACTCATGATGTGAGTTAATGGGGAGAGGGGTGTGAGCCCCTCAATTAAGGGTTGGATTTTGGCAAAAAGAGGGGAAATGACAACTTGGGTGATAAAGAATAATAATAGTATTAACTTTAAACATTTGCATTAAGTGTATTAAAAATAGATGTGGAAGAATTTGATTTCTGTCAAACTGCTCCTGCAGCTGTTGGTTAAACATGGCAGAAATATTCTAATCATTTTCATTATTTCACTTTTCAGATAATGCATTGCAATGTGAAGGTGAATACTAACCTTTACAGACTTATTGTAAAGCTTTGAGCAGTGAGGTTTTGATTTGTCTTAAAAGCAAATGAGGGGGAAAAGAGAATGACAGAAAAACCCAGAAAGGGGTAGAGAAATCCTGTCCCAGAGGATAAAGAGGTTAAACAGAATGATGTTTTTATGAAGACATAAACAGGAGAATCCAAGTAGATGTGTGCGAACAAAATAAATCAAGAAAAATCCAAATAGAGATATGGTGGCAGAAGGAGATGGCAAGAAAACAGTTGAACCATTTTGATGGAAAGGAGAAGGTTTTTTTTATGGACCATGATGTTCATGGAAAGATTCCTGATCCTTCCCATTCTCATCCCACTCAACAATGGACTCTCTTCTTGGTGAACATCCTCTTCATCTCTCATTAATCCCTTATTATCCCACAAGCTATTCTGTTCAGTTTCTGATGTTTCTACTTTATATTCCAGAACCACTGAGAGTGATTCTGTCTGAGTGTCTGACTTCTCCATCCTAACCTTCACTGATCCTTAACTCTGAAAGAGTAAAGATGATGATCCTCCAGATTGATGTTTGCACTTATCTTCTCTTTCTTAACTCAGTTAAACCAATTAACTAATATCTCTTCAGTGTGGCCCTCAATCAGCATTAATAAGGTAAGATTGATCAATTTCTTCTCATTTAGTTGTCTGACTTCTCAAGGTCATGAGAAACAGTTTACCTGCTTCCCTTTCTAATTGTCATTTATTTATCTTTTTTTCCACATCCATGCCTTTCACTCAGTTTGTGACACACATCCCTCCTATCATTTAGCTCCTCTCTCATGTTGCCCTGTCTTGTTTCCATTCACCCTGTTTGTCTCTGCTCTCGTATAATCCTGCCCTGAGCTCTTCCACACCAGTTTCCGTTCCTGTCCTATCAACAACACTGGTAGATTAATAGATACATGCAGGAAATAGTGCAAAGTAGACATACATAATACATTTAAATTGACATCTGTGGCCAGTGTTGAGTGCATGATTATATGGGACAAGATGCCAAAATGCTTTGTTTCTTCTCTCTGACCATGTGAGTCTAAGGTAATAAGTTGTGCACAAGACAGGATTTTCCACCTGATAACTTAAGTTCAGTTATAAATTTTTTTTAAAATTATTCTTATCCCATTTGAGCTGAACAAAGTTGGAAAAACTACATGTGAAATACAAGGTTTGTTAAAGCCCAAAACTGAAATACTTTAATAATACTGAAAATTCAGAAAACAGATTGTTGTTGTTGTTGCGGATTGTTTTTATTTTAATAAAGAGCTAATTGCTTTAATATGGATCTAAGTAAATACTGGAATCAACTTGAAATGATATTTGATCACTTTGTTCTCATCGGATTTTAGTTTTAAGAAAATCCTAAACTTTTTCTTCAGTGTTATCATTCTGGAAAGGTAGCCTAATTCAGAATCAGACAGAAAACAAACATTCATACTAATGGAGGGTTTGTACTTCCTCTATGATGTGAAAAAATGCTTTTTTAGGCATCCTGAAACTGGAAATTGGTACATAAAACATATTCAAGGGTTTATGATACATTTTGACCTTCCTTGTTACTTCAAGTATATATTTTCTAATTTGACATTACAGTAGAAAATATTTGACAGTATAAAGAAATGTAGGAGAAATAAATTAGCAAAATGGAGACAGAAACAAAGGGGAATAAACAGAACAAAGAAACACAGCAGGGTAAATAAAACACAAGAATAAGTAAGTGGTAGTAAAGTAAAATACTAAGAGGAGTATAATGATTCTCTTAATATAGTTGATGTATTTTACTGTCACTGAATGATGCAATCATTCATTATTAGTGCAGAGCCTACGACAAACAAAATTAACAAAAACTTGCAGGCCCAGATGCTCACAGGGGCGTAAACAGACAGACTCCTTGGAGCCAAATGCATCACTTGTGATTGAGTTTTCCTTAATGATACGGTGGCAGATGTTTGCTGTGCGGCTGTGTTTCTGAGATGACAAAGAGTACATCTGACTCTGTAAAAACACACACAAAGTCAGACATGCAGACACTCAGAGGCATGGGGGGGGATCCTCGGGGAGGATTATGGGAGGGGTATTTTTAGAGTTCTGCAATTGGAGTCTCCAGGGAGACAAGGCTGATGGAGGGAGCATCAGCTGCTCAATTAACTCTCGCTGGCTGAGAGTCACACATGAGCTTCCTCTTACACAAGGGAGGCCCAATGTGACTTTCTGAGGCGTGTTACAGCAGGACATGAGGGTGAAGCTGTAGGGTGTGATGTGTAGGCAGGTTCCTCCTACCGGGGTCTGCTGCCGCCTCTTCGTATTCGTTGGTGGATGGCAGTGCGGGTACCAGAGGCTCCATGTTCATGATCAGGTTTTTATGGCTCAGAGAGTTAAAACTTCGACTCTGACCAAACTGTGCTCTGAAAAAAAAAAAACACACATTGAGACACATTCAACATGAAAAGTTGCTGTGTTGTCCTTCAGAGCGTCCAACTGTGCAGTCTTGAACAACTGGAGGTGTGTCAATCCTACCTGTGAACCTCGGGTGGATCTCGCTGAATCTTGGAGCTGGCCTCTATCACTTCCTTTGCTACTTTTCCACTGAGGAGGAGAATCACATACATGTTGATGGTTTTACTAACAAACATGTCACTTTTCTAAATACTGTATTTTTTCTTTTGCTGTGAAGCCTCTAATAATTACTCTCTTAAAAACACGAGACTCTAAAATGTCAAAAAGCATATTAGAGTTAGAAAAAAAACCTGGCTGAGATTAAGGAGGTTTCCTCAGGGTGTGGTGTGAATTATAATGAATATACCGTATGGCATTTTTCTAACTTAGCTGCAGAAGCCTGTAAAGAAAATGACTAAAATAGATTTGTCTTATTAGATGTTGCTAATAATTAGTGATATTCTTAACTGTTTCATTTCAATTCTTTCTCACATTTTGTAACATTATAACCACAAACTTCAATGCAGCAGTGTTGTTTCACAAAACGTGATAAACTTAGCAAGTATAAACACATTTGTGAGGCATTGCAGCTCCCATTGTTTTGAACAATGGGAGCTTAGAGGTTTGTTTCAGGGTCAGCAGGCTCCACCACCACATCTGCTCCTTTTGTGAAGACTGAGGGTAAAATAAGAGATCTGCATGCTGCAAATGTATACTTGTTATATTTATGTTTTTTGCTTTCCTGTATTTCTCTATAGGGCAATTTCACAAATAAAGAGTTATCATTTGTCTGAATTAATTCTATTTCAGTAGCTGAAGAAACCAAGGATCATTAGTTGCAAATTAGATCATTATTCTAGGAAATTCAGATTTTTTTATTTTAATGAATAAACAGACAAAGGTAACAGACAAAAGTCTGTCAAATAACAGACAAGAAACTCAAAAGATACAAGAACTTCTATAAAGTCAATAGCCAATTTTGATACATTGAACTAGAAAGAAATAGCTAATATCAAACTGGAACGTAAGTGAATCTGATTCTGTCTGGATTAAATTGCTTTTCTTGTAAAGATGTTGAGATGAGATTTAATGTGAACTAGTAGCGCTAGCTCATGCTAAAGATTTCAGACTACAAACCTTATCTAAACAGGTAGATTAGATAATCTACCTGTTTCCATACACGGAAAAATATAAATATAATTCCACACTTTTCTGGACTTCAACAATGTGTAGGAAGCCTTCCTTCCAAGCATGAACTTTGCTTTTTTATCACGTTGTGAATATTTTTCGCATTTCTCTTTAATGCCTCCGCACCGTTTTCTGTCTCACCTGTATCTGAACCTGCTGCCTTTGAAGAAGATGTTGCTGCTTGAGACGGTCTTTATCTGACTCGACTTCGCACACCTGACAGACAGACAGAGGAAGAATCAGCGGCAGACATTAAGCATAACTTCAAAATGTGACGCACACTGCAGTATCACAGACCCAGTGAACATTAAAGAATTCAGAAACTTGTGGGAACATTTTTCTAAACAACTCAAACAACATTATTAGGTCTTTTAACATTGGTTATTATGTTCTTTAAGTTTTTGTTAATAATCTTGCTTCCATTTCTCATCTTCCAGCAGTATTTACAGAAAATTATGGGCTAAGGTGGATAGTTTTCTATGTTTTTCATAATACGATCTGACTATCAACGATCAACAACCTCATATTGGCAGCCATTTCCAAACTTGATTTATTGTAATTTGATTTAGAGGTTCTGATGCTTGTCTGAAATCTGAGCTGACTTTTACTCCCTCCTTCTCTCAGAGACACTCACCCTTTATGGTATTCATCTACTTCTCTACAACCTTACTGTTGATTCCTGCTGCACTTTATTGTTTTTGTGTGAATGGATATTCATTTATTCCAGAAAAATTTATTTGTCAGGTATAAGATGAAGCCTTACATCGTGACAAGGTCAAATCCTGACTAAGTCTGAGAGAGATGTTTTTTAAGCCGTGTGAACTCAGTGGCTAAACTTTATAAATTGAGGGGCAAAGTTGCACAAAACCTCTCCATTTTTCACCTTAAGTGGCTGAATTTAGATGCTTAGATAAATTTCTCATGACTGTTCCTCCTGACTGGACTGGTGTGACTGTCAGGTTTGTAAGTTTATCAGATTAAACTCTGATAAACTTTATAAACTTACAAAGTTTATCAGATTAAACTCTTAAAATATTCTTTATGCAGATGTAAAGATATACTTTTCACTAAACCCACAATAGCTGTAAACAGAAAATGATAATTAACAGGAATAATGTCTTGAAAACATCTGTCTGTGTGTATAACTTATATGTGTTTCACTTTATGAAGTTGCCGAGCTAATAAAAATTTCCACTAATACTGTAATAAATATGACTAGATTTTCACTTTTTAGTTGACTTTGTTATGACTCAAATACTACTTTGTTTTTTGTTTAATTTCTGTGATTAATAAACTTTTATAGTTGTTCTTGAAATTAAATCTAGATTTTATCTTTAATTTTACTTTTATCTTTCTTTTTATTAGTTTGAACTTAATTGTAATACTCCTAAACATTCTCATCTACCTTTACCTTTTATTAACTTAATCACCATTTCCGCTTTATCGCCTTTAATCCAACACCATTTATTTTTGTCTTTTGCTAAATGATTTTGTTCACTTTGAGACAAGTATTTACAGCAATTTTTGATGAAAAAATGTACATCCAGAAAATGTATATACTGTAACAATGCATGTGGGTTTTGCAGACGCACTTGTAAAAGGCCTGATTCTCCACCCCACACTTCCATAGGTGCTTACACGCTGCAGGAGTCGAGGTGTGAAATGTCAGCACCAGCTTTTTCTGCACAGAAATAGGGACAGAAAGAAAAAAGAGTGAATGACTGTCCAGAGAGGCATAAATAAGGGGAAGTGCTGAACATAATGTGAGGGAGCTGCACAAACGCTGACCCATAGATCCAAAGCTGTAAGCTTAGCAAGATTTAAGACAGATATAGTGATTTGGCCACCGTGTTCAGCAGTAAAAAAAGCTTGTAGCTTGCAGAGGATGGGTCTTTATGGACAGGGAGAGGGGATTTATTCCTGTAGATGTCTCGTTTTCAAGCCTGCGTGTTTGGTAATATGAGATACCAGATCGATATCGCTCAAATGCAAGGCGCAGAGTGAGCGAGAGGCAGAGAGGAAACAGTGAAGTCAATATAATGGAGAGCGTTACAGTAACACAATATGAGGCATACGTCAGAGCCAAATGAAAGTGGTACAAACGGCTTTGATGTATTTTTTTTGTCCAGTCTGTTTCTTTTCCTGCACAGCTCCCTCTTTGTCATGCAGCAGGGGCAGTGCCTTGCAAAAGTATTCATACCCCAACGCTTTCATTTCTACTCACATTAAAACCACAAAGCTCAGTGTACTTATTTTAATTTGTATTTGACAGACCAACATACAGTATTGTAAAATTGTAAAGTAAAAGAAAAATGATACATGGTTCTCAAATGTTTTTAGAAGTAAAAGTCTGAAAGAATTGATAAGAACCTATTGAACTTGTTGATTAAGGTTATTCTTGTGAAGGTTTGTTGGAGAACATTAATGAACAACCAGCAATGCGACACAGCAAAGAGATCAGGGATCAACCTGGGGTAGATTATAAAACAATATCCAAAGCTTCAAACACCTCAGAGCACTTTTCAATCCATTATGCAAAAAATGAAAAGATATGGCACCACTGCAAACCTACAAAGACACAGACAGCTCCACTTAAACTGGCAGGATTATAGAGCTACTTTCATCAAGTCCAAATCCTCGTTGGACTGTGGCTGAACAATGAGTTACTGAACTGGACTAATAACACAAGGCAGCTGTACATGAAGGGACACAGCAGGAAAAACCTTCTGAGGAGACTTTCTTCATTTAAAATGATGGAAGTCATTAATAAAATGACTTCCATCATGTTTTATGATGCTTCCTATGGATGTTTTATCTAGTGGTTGATACTGACAGGAAATCCTCTGCTAATCTGTTGGTCATTTTAGACAATGCTTGTCTTCACCTACATGACATCCTTTTCTTAAACATCTTTAATTTTGCATCATGTTTACATTAATACCACTCAAACTGACATCCCTTAAATTTTACAAAATAGAAAAATGTTATAAAGCCCATGTATCATTTTTTTCCACATAAAATCCCAATAAAATACACTGAAATTTGTGGTTTTAGTGTGAACAAATCTGAAAATATTGCAGGTGAATGACCACTGTTGCAAGGGTCTGTGTGTATTAGATTTGTATTGTGATTCATACACATGAACTTCACCAGCTAAGTGTTTCCTTACATGTGTGTAAAAGAGATGAGATGTTTAGAAATTATTGACAAATAATCTTTGGTCCCACTTTGGCTGAAATGCTGAAGTGCTCTAAAGGACGGCCTGATGACATTTATCATGCTGATTCAACAGTTCCTATGGAAGTAGACACTGCTTTCCAATTTCAAGTTGTATAATCTATTCTAATATATTCATAATGCCCTCAATAATTCTTGGTACTTCTGGTAAAGACGTACAATAAGATGAAAAAGGAATTAATCTGTAATTGTACTAACATAATTTTGCATTGAATGCATTTAATCTTTGAACAAATTTCGTGAAGAGAAATACACTAAAATCACTACCTCTTATAAAACAAATGTACCTGAAACATTTGAACTAATATTTAAACTATTTATAAAGTTGATCAGAGTTTTGTTGAAACTTTATTTTGTAATAAACAATTATCTGTTTCCCTGGGGTATGAAAACTGTGTTGAGTGTTCATTTCTCTTATCTACGCCTCAAATTTGGAACATGCCTTTACAGCAAGGCAGATTTATATTTACTTTAATTTATCGGAAACCAGATCAACTAATATAAATTTATCTTTTTTAGCCGTTCCCTGAGAGCTGCACAGCCTTACAGTATTTAAGAGCAGTTTTTTGGTTAGGAATAAAGTAAAGACTAAAATACACAACATTCATGTTTAATTTTACAGAAAATTAAAGTCCCTGTTCTCCAGTGTTGACTTTCCACGCTACTTGAATTTTTCAGTATTGGTGAAATCGATGTTAAATAAACATATAAGATTTTATGTAAGATTTTCTTACTGTCAGAACGTCCCGCAGCCTCATGTCTACTGAGAATCTTTGAACACATTTATTTAAATTATTATACTGATAATTATGTATTTATAACACTAATTATATCTCTTTAGTCCTTGACAAAAGATAAGATACAAGCAATTATGAAAAGTAGGGTGTAAGTTTGCAAGTTTCAAGGATAAGTTTGAACAAATCTGTGGTTTGTTTTACATTAATATTCGTCAGATTCGCAGCTACTGTCTTGTGTGTCTTTTTGACTCTGCAGCAGATGTACGCATTTACATTGATCTAATTTAAAATGACATTGAAAAGGTTATGAGACGAGGAAGAACAGGCTTTTCAAGCAAGTGTTTTATTACTAGGGGAGTGAAAAGTTGCAATCAGCCCAAAGTGGAAAACATAGAAAAAATGATCAGTTTTGTGGAAAACTTTTGTAAAAGAACAATAAAGTAAAATACACACACAGACACACATCCACAGACATAAAAGGAAACACACAAAAATGAATATGTTAGGGAACATTGTTGAAACAGGAAAAAAGGAATTGATTATGCATCCTGACGTTGCATAATCTACAGTAACTGACGATGGAGCTGTGAGGGTCATTTTGATCATGTGGCTGTAAAGATTACAGGAGATAATAGAAAATAAAATTACAAGTCGTTTCAAAACAGTGGCAATACAAGTACACAAACAACAATAAAACAACTGAAAACGTCACTCCAATCATTCTCTGAGGTGAGGGCAGGTCTGAAAGGAGAGGTGTTGTGTTGAGGATTTAATGCTTGGTGCTACTGCGGTTACTTATATCTACTCACCAGTGAAGACTATGTTTTTACACAGAGAGAAAAGACAGAAACACAAAGATAAATCTGCATCTTCAGCCCTTTGTGAGTTGCCAAACAGACAAGCAGGCACAGTGACTGACATGCTAAGCGGCGATGGAAGAGCCGGTTTAAGCTGCAATGAGGAGAATATTCATGAGACTTGCTGAAACCAATCAGCTGAAAGGTAGATTAAAGAGCAAGCACACTGTGGTTGCTTTAAACACAATTTTATCAAAATAAATGAAGCATATACGCAAAGCTCTGAGAATGCTGCTCCAAATCTACCATGACTCTGCAGGATGATTAACACAGAGATGAAGCACGTGTCCCAAATGTTAGGACACCTGCTGCGGTGCGATGCATGTCTCCAACGTTATTTATCTGTGATGTAATGCTTTCATTTGGACCACAGTCAAACACATAATGCGAGGGAGGAGATTAGTTGTAACACACCCACCATCCTGTTACATTGAATCCTGCCTGTTAAGGAGATCTGAAACAACGACACACATATAGATTGTGTGTGATGGTGGACAGGATTACAAACAGCACAGTTAATCTGACAAAGATGACGGACAGGAACACGGAGGGGGAGAAGGGAAGAATAGAAAGAGAGAGAATGAGGGGCGGAGGAGAGTTCAGCAGGATTTTATCTGTTTCCAAATGATAACTGTGGCTCTAAATCACAATGGTAGAGCAAGGAGATATTGATTTAACATGGTGATGAAGATGACTTGTGACAGTCAGAGAAATCTACATCATATTTGACTCCATAGTAATAATAACTTAATGTTTTCAAAATGTACAGGAACAATGCTCACCTCTTTTTGGACTCCGATGACATAAAAGGTTTTGCCTTCAAACTTTAGCTTGCTTACGTCACCCCTGCAAAAACAAGTCGCTGTCAGAATATTAAACATACTTATAGTAAAACTCGTAGGGAAACTCTGCTGCAGTGCACGAATGACATACAGTTGAGCTCATAACTTTTTAGACAATATGAAGGGCAATAAAACAACTTATATGTCACTTCTGGTTAGTTGTTTCTGAAACCAGAGTCAAATATTCCATATGTAATTTTTTTTTAAAGTCTTATTTCAGACCCTAGTATTTACCATTTGAGGAGGTGAATCCTCTTGTTTCCTTGGAAAACCACAAACCCCGTGGCCGTGAAGCCCAGAAAGGCAGTCGAGCCCGTAAAGTCCTGGAAACACAAACACAGCAAAAGCGTTGTGTCAGCGATCTCCATGAAAATGACTCCTGCACAAAGTCACTTAGTAAGATGGAGAGAGACAAAATAAATGACAGCAGATCAGAACAACGTGGCTATTCTCTAATTATTTACAGTCTGAAAACATTTTGTTGTTGCTGTTTCACTATAAATCACACTATTCCTCTCTACTGTCGTCTACTGTTTCAGCAAACCTCTCATCTTTTATCCATTGTTCATCGCCAAAGGTTTGTGCATAAAGCACACAAAATAGATATCAAACACAGTTTTCTCAGGTTGAGTATTTTAATGGAAACATCGACGCAAACATGATTTGTGTGGATGAGAGTGTCAAACACCTGAGTAATGTATGTGTATCTCTGTACAGGAGTCTTAAAGTTATCATTACCATAAAAAGGAATTTCCATAATGAGTTATTATTTTCTGTATAATTATTATTATTTTTAGTCATATCAAGATTTGTGGACTAATTTGCTTTGATTTTGTTCAGTGGATCTCTTGGGTTCTTAAATACCTCTGGTTTTAATTTCTTGTCAATGGTTCTGTTAAATATTAATCTGCCCAAAATGTTGATATACTTATATACACTTACTTGTTTATGCTTGCTTTTTCTATAATCTATAACCTAATTGAGTCAAAACAGTAATTACAACAAATCATATGAAAATATGTGAAATGACTGAGGGGACATGCAAACATTAAAGTATATATTTTTACTTATAATATTCCTGCTCCTGAAACAGTACAATTACATATTTAATAAACTTTATCAGACATGATCATAAAAACTAGCATGATATGTGTTTTCAGGCTGTAAACTACAAATTCAGCAGTATTTGTTACGGGTCCAGCTACAAAAAGAAAGCAAAGACAGCTGACTTACTACATCAAGAATTTGTTTAGATCGATCAATAAGATTATTGATTCCTGGAATGTTTCTTTTTTCGTTTGCTGCAACAATATCCCCAGAGGGAAATTAAAATCCAGGAAGTAATTGGGATCTGACCTCTGGAGCCTTTTCTCATTAATTTAATTTCTGCTTCATCCTCAAAAGACTTTGAGAGAAGAAAACTGGGTTTGTTTACGGCCTTTTATCTGTTTAACTGTAAAGGTCACAATGGCAGAATATCCATTAGTAGTAAATTACTGTGGAAATGGTAGAAAAGTAGAATTACCTAGTTTCTTCTTTTATACTTTTATAATAAACAGAAATTTTAAAACTATTTTTGAGTCCCTAAAAACTTTCTTTATATGGCAAACATATTAAACTTTCTTTTTATACCTGATACAAACCCATAAGTAGGACTGAATTTACAGAAAACACAGTGAGAAACAAATGGAAACATGTAAAAATGTCCTAATCAGTCGCTTCTTCTCCGTCAGGTAACACAATTCATATAACAATACTTGTTATCATAGGGAAAACATTCTTTTTTCATAAAAAATAGACTTGCAATACCTTGACCAGACTACTTTCATCAATAAGGTAAAGTTTCACAATCTAGATTAATCACCTTGCATGGATGAGGGTCGACTCCATACGTTTCCAGGCTGTGGGCTCTTTGAAGCATATTTAACTCCGCCAAGGCTGCACACTGACCCCTAAGGGAGATGAGGATACAAAATTCAAGTTGGTGTGGCACAGGACACACAACCAACATTATCCCCATTTTATCAGTTTGATGAGAGGATGTAGGACACAGTGTGTCACCTAATGGGCCATTTGCACAATAATTTCAACAATCATTTTGACTCTGCTCAGCAATTTATACAATTTATATTTTGGTTCATGCACTCAAAATGAATAATGCCCACAAAGCCTCAAATCTGTGTGTTATGGACACTGTGGATTGTTTATATCAGCAAACATAGCAGCCATGCTGCTACAAATGTTACATTAGCTGACATGGAGACCTGTTGGGCATAGCGAACTTTTCCAAGTCTACAGCTAATCATTGCCTCTACCAGGCACTTCCAGACAGACCCAGATATGATCCATCTTTTAAAATTAGCAACCACAATGTCACTGTGGAAGATCTGTGAATGCTCAAGACAGTCAGGGAACTACCACACTCAATGTAAAACTGTGATTTCTCTTTGAATTGTCTTGACTGTGGAAATCACCTGAAGCCTCTATTGCTTAGTGTTAATCTACATGCTGTTAATCCCATCAGTCGAATCCGCCGGGGCACACAGAGCACACAAGAGGGAAATTAAGGATTTGACTTTGATGTTCTGGAATAAAGTGTGACGGACAAGAGCTAATTTAACATAGGCATGATAAACACCCCAGTGGAGAGGGTTTATATAACTATAAAAATAATCTTGTTATGGAAAGGCATTCACTATCCAAACTTAATATCTGGCATGACTAGAAATATGAAATTATTACTTGATAATATTTTGTGATTTTTCTTGTATACTAGTCTAAAAGACTATTGCCTAAATAATATTGATATTATATCAGGTTGTCTCTATTATGAACTTAATTTTACCATCTAAAATGAAGTATCACAAAAAGAATAAGTCACTCTTTTGTTGTCTGTGGAGCATTACACCCTATTCACACAGTGAACATCTGGCTTCACAAGCATCAAGCTGAAAACACGGGCCTTGGTCCAGATAACAAGCGACCCCACCAGACTCTCTCCATCATCTTCGTTTGTTACCTGAGCTCATTTTTGTGTATTTCCATAATCTTCCTCTCCAGTTTGAGGGACTGTTTAGGGAACAGCTTGAAGTCTCTGATGTAGTCTGATGGATGCTCCTCTGGGTCATAATCTCCCAGCTCAGCTGCAAGAAAAAAAAAAAAAAAGTTATCTTTCTGACATCTGGCAGCATTGTTTTTGTAAAATAGATAATCTTAGAGGAAAATATGAAGGCAAGTCACATAAGCTTCTCAAGTCTTACAGCCTTTTTGTTGAATCTTCCTTTTGTTCTTTCTAAAGAAACTATTTATAGAAGAAGTTTGAGGCAGAATTCAGATTTGTCCCATTATGTCTCAGTCCTTGAGTGTTTGACAAAGCAGATTGCTGAATACATGGTACAGATTGAAGAAACAAGTTTAGGTTGATTTTAATAACATTTATCTGGCAGATTCCAGTTTATTTATGTCAACAATAAATGTGCTTCTTGCACCGGAACAGGCCATGGAGTCCCACAAGGCTTTGTAATTGAGACAATATGTTTTGATTGATGTAAAGTTGAAACCAGACGTTTGCATACACTGAACAGAAAGACACACACACCTTTGTGTTTTCCTCACTGTTTACAGTTAAATAAGACAGAACTTTGTCTTATCTTAGGTCAGTTAGGATTTCCAAAATTATTAGTATTTGACAGAGAGTGATGCCCAATGTAAAAAAAACCCAAACAATAACACTAAATTATGCCCTAAAGAGTCAAGTAATTTTTTGCCAATAAACTTGCAGCTGGAATAAAAATGACCAACATTTTATTTTGCTGTATTTAACGGTCAATGTGCAGCAGAGGGAAAATTGCTTATTGGAATCAGAGCAAATCCCTCTCACCCACACTTATTTCTGGATCCATTCTTAATTAATAACCATAACAAGGTTAAATGAAAAACTTGCCCAGAGTTTAATTGAACAATAATCCTCAAACTGCTCTGCAGCTCCCTAATCAACACCTTGACAAAGTGTGATGGGGATGTGTCCTCGTTAGTCAGAGCAGCCAATGATACGCTGCAGACATTCTGTGGGTTGAGATAACTGAGCGAGCCACACTTTGCTCTCTGAGGACATGAGCCAATGAGACGATGTTAGCACAGTTCAGAGATCAGCCAGGAGGCTTCATTTATATGGTAGAGCTTTTTAATCCATATCAAAGTGGCTGTAATATAACGTTTATCTGTTACTGTTAATTGAGAGAAGGAAAAAAAAACATTTTTAATGCCTATTCCCAGAGGTTTACAGACATCTCTTGGTGTTTTAAAATGAGGGATTATAAGATAAGTCTAATAACTTCAGCTGCAGCTGGTTAATGGGCAAGAATTAACTGGTTCGACAATGAAAAATCCTGTTTGTGTTTATTTCAGACAGTCCATCATTTTGGTAATTTATTTAAGCAGCAAATAGCTTAAGGGACATTCTGTTTTATGTACAGTATTGCCACATTTTCACTTATGGTAATTTGTAAGGACTTAATTTTCAAGATATAAGGTTTGCTCTTTGTAATGATTAAGATGAAACACCATGCAGAGCTGGACACATTTCCCCCTGGTAAAGATGAGTAAAATGCCTAAAACAAACAATTCTTCTAGTAGCAGCAGAGACTGTATGATCACACATAGTTTCCATGTCACTCTGGTCCTCCTCACCCTGTACGATGCAGGCTCCCAGGTACGCCGCCTCAGCAAAGGGACACAGGAGGCGGCCGTGGTAGATGTCTCTCTTCAGCTGGAGGTACAGGAGATACCTGGCAGAATGCAAACAACCAAAAAGAGACTCATGAACAATAAACAGAGAAAAATACTTTTATTTGCACAAAAAAATATTCTTAAAATGTGCATTTATGTCTGTTTTGAATCTGTCCACAGTCAACAGTTTTTGTTTTTTTTTGTTTGTTTTTTTAAAAGAATTATTTAAACAGGAGCCCTGCCACAGCGACATCGACCGCACCGCAGAGCGGTGCTGTGGTTACTATAGAAACAGCTTCACCGCAGACGTATCCATGCTGCTAACATGCTGATTTGTCTGGTTTTATCACAGAGACAAAAAAAACGACAGCCATTCTGGAACCGGAGACACTTGTTGCTATGGATGCAGATGAGTTTGCATCCATAGCATAGGTTCTTCACATCAACCAGTGAGATGATATCCATGAGATCAAACCGATTCAGCTTGGACGGTGAAAAGTGGCAGAAGGAAAGCATCACAGATTGAATGGAGAGAAAAAAAAGACTGCTGCAATCTCTAAACAGTTTTATTTATAGGCTGCAGATGCATAAATGTATAAGCCTAAATGTAATGATGAGATTCTTCTCCGATGGGATTCACATCAATTTCTTATTACACTTTCTGACTTTTTGTGTCAGTCTGCAGATCTTTTCAATATGTGGTGCTCTGAGCAACAAATAGTTCATTTTATATTTTAATTTAATTTTTTATTTTTTATTCTTATTATTTTTTATTTATTATTATTTTTTTTAATTTATTTACAATATAACTTCTTTTTTGTCACTGTCATCAATGCTCTAAGTTAGTGGTATTTGTGTCCGTGTTGGGTTGCTATATAATGTAGACAAAAAACAAAAGTAAAATAACTCTGTAATTGGGAGAATATTGTTTTTATGATAAATGAATGATGCTCAGAAGATGAGAAACCCCTAAAACCAGAGCTGGCAGTGAAAGCAACTCGTTCTTCCTGAGCCGTCATCTCTTCTAACCACTTCACTGGTGAGCAGCTTCAAGGTGCTCAGAAGGCATCTGGACTTCTTTTCTTGATTTTTTTTTAGAATCCCTATGTTAATTAATTTAAGCACTTTGGATATCATGTCCTAGACGGCCGAGTATCTACACTGATGCAGTGAGAAGATGCTTGTGTGTCAATGCAGGGTGTGAGTTTGTTTAAGCTGAAGTGACTGATATATGACTCAGACTCAGCATGTTCACTTCATATCACATGTTTCCTTTATATGTGATATCAGTTGTTTGCATGTTTGTAGTTCTTTTTAACTGAAAACATTTGTTTGATTTAAAGAGACTTTTTTTTTTTTTACATTGTTTCTCACCTTTTGAAATCTCACATAAGCTCCTGACGTGAATCACCTCCTCATAATTCCTCTCTGTGCATATTGTTGCTACATGGTGCTACTGGCACATGGCTAATACTATGTTCACAGGTTTCTCTTGCAAACACAGCATTGCTTCAGTTTTTTCACAAAAAAGATTTTTGATGTGATAAAAAGTCATCTTGGTTCAACTTTTTCTTCTGTTGTAAATTTGTCTCTTATTTCTATTTAGGTTTTTATATTTTTAACGTTTGTGTCAATATGCATGCGAACATTTGCCTTTCACTTTCCTGCTGGTCCAACCGGAATTTATAATAATAAATAATTTCCACATGACTAAATTATATTAATCTGTGTTAGTTTTTACCTGGTGAGCTCCTCCTTAATTTTCATTGGCTCGTGGGGGTAGAACTTGACCCGGAAGCACATTGTGAACGGCTGCAGAGCTGCTGAGGACAAGAGACACAAACACAATAATTTTTATTACGTTTGGATATTATTGAAAAGTTGATCTGTTTCTCTAACTCAGCTCACTAAGTGTAACGCATTGTAGATTGATTAATTAAAGGTGATGCTCTCGGTGATTTTCTTCCTGTTAGTTGAGGATTTTCTGATTACAGCTAATGAAAACATAATCTTTGACAGTAGAATATTACATAAAACTAATAAAAAACATTCTTAATAAAGACATTTTTTTGAAAAGTACTTTTAATCTGCGTCATTCACCTTACTTCTTACCGTTTCTTTTTAAACTATTGCTGCAGGTCTATCAGTAGTCAGGCCTGGATGTGTGAACTGAAACTGTACCAAAATAATGTGGCTAATTTACGGCTATAGAAGAGGAAGGGATGTATTTTCACAAAGGGCTAGATTGGTTTGGATAGTTTATTTCCACAATAAAGGAATTTTTTATAACTGCTTTTCGAATTTACTCTGGGTATCTTCTGATAATTTGTTTGATAATCTGATAAGTAGTTTTTCCTATAACTGCATGTGATGCATCTGGAACGTAACGTTCTAAATAACTTTCAAGAGATAAACACTGCTTGTTTTCCTCCGTTTAAGTCCATCATTGACTTAAATTTGTGTCGCTCATGTTGAAATTAATCAATTCTTACATTTAATTTGATCTTGAACCCATTTTTTTTTTTACCTTATGTTAGGGTAAATGAGTGACAAAGTTTAGAGCAATGACAAATAAGAACAAAAGCAGAAAAAAAATTGAGAACCAAAAAAAAATTAAAGTGTGTCTCAAAAACAGTCATTTCACTATGACAGTAAGTCATAAAGCAGGGTGTACTGATTTTCTGTTAGACCCAAAACAGGTGTCTCTGTGTGAGATCCATAACTTTTGTTTCCAATGACTCTGCAGCTTACTTTTATGCAGTTTTATAAGGGGCACAAACAGATACAAAATTCCAACATCAAATGTTCAAAAAGGAGAATCACTGAGGAAGAAATGAATATCCTCTAACCAGTAATCTTCACAGTCTGCAACCCTCCAGCCTGCCTTTAAAAGCAGGAGTCCCTATGGTATTATCTAGCCATGAAAGAAAGAAAGAAAAAAAAAACCAGCCCACATCTACATAATACATGCTGAGCAATGTGAAAGATGCAATCCTCCCACCAGCTCCCAAAGAACTTGAGCTGCTTATTTGCTCGGGCTTATGGGATGGCAACAGTGACTCTGAAAACATCCTTCAGAAAGGCCGTTGGTACAAACGTCGGGTGAATGTGACGTCTACCGATGTGCGTAAGCCAAGAACCACAAAGAGTCCTGGAAACACAAGCCACCGAAACCCAATTTAGGGAGAAAAATCCTGCTACATGCAGAGCTGATGTGTCATTTCAAATCAAATCTTTTCAACGCTCTTCCTCCATCCTCTTCTTTTTTTTCTTTCTCCTTCTTTCAGTTTCTGTCAGCTTTTTTCATCTCAAACTCGCCAATTTCTACTATTCCATTCATTAATGTGACTTCCCTCTTTAGCTACATTATCAATCAGTGTCGCTCAGTCAGTCTGAATTAACCCGGGAATATATTGGCTTTATTACTCTTCCAACATCCCATTTCAGTTTGCAGTGATATCCACAGTCTCCCATTTTCATAGACGGAGAATATGCAACTAATAGCTCTATTATTAATTTATGACAGGACAGAAAGAACAGTGCCGTCATTAAAAGAGTGGGTGAACTTCAGATAGCGAATTGAGGACATAGGAAGGAAGAAAATAAAAAAAACTGAGAACATCCAGACTAAAAGGAAAATTATGAGCGAACACAAAAAAAGATGGATGAAAAACATGGAAGCCAATAAGCATTAAACCTGGAAGTTTGTAAGGAAGATCTCAAACTCCCCAAAGTGGATTTTGTTTAAATTTTTCATCAAGCAAAGGCGGATTTTTATCCCTTGGTGTCATTTTAGCTTCACCAAAATTAAACATGTCCCACAACTTGCTGCAGGGAAATTTGAAACTGTTTCTCAATAAGTACAGATTCAATAGGTGCTGTATCTGCTTCCAATCGCTGGCAGTAAACACAAAGCTTGAAGTAAACAGCCTGAATGTCACATATCAGGTTACAAACATCACAACAAAAACTACAAGGAAATACTTGTCTAAAGACTTGTTTGCTAACTTATTGTGAGCAGACGTGAATAAATCCTTTACCTACTGCAAAATCCTCCAGAAACCGATCAAATGAAAGCATCTTTTATGGTGTAAACTGACGCAAACTGGCTATTTTTGTAAAACCGAATATTTTATGATAGTAATATGATAGCATATGCAGCACAGTATATTTAAATATTCTGTGTAAAAGACAGAAAAACTATTTCCTGGAAGTGTTTTTGCCTGGTTCTCGGTCACTTAGGGTTACCAAGATTAATTATATGTGCTAAATGCTAGAATTAGGAGCTCAAGTGGTTTTCAGAAAATTCTGGGGGATTGAGGCTTTGTGAGGCTCTTTCAAACATTTACTTTGTTGTTCTTCAACCACTTTGCAAATAATTTGGTATTCTGAGGGTTGTAGTCCATTTGGGCCACCATTTTAACCTGTTTTAGATGCCACCTTCATTTTACTTCACAATGTCATTTTCTTATGACGCAAACTATTTCGCAGAGTGCACCAGTTCCTCCTGGAGCAAAACACCCACAAAGCACCATGCTGCCACAACCGTGCTTCACAACAGAGGTGGTGTTTTCAGGGATGCAAGCATCTCCCTTTTTTATCCAAATGTAACAATGAGCATTATTGGCCAGACAATATAATTTTACCTTTATAAAACCACAGGATATGTCTGTGAAAATTAGGATCTCAGGCCTGAGCTCTCAACAGCTTTCAAAGCCATGGCATCATCATCATCACCTGGGCTTTCAGAAATAGCTTAAAGGCATAGCAATTTTGCTTGGGAAATATTGGGAATCATAAAATGGAAAAAGTAGTCAGCTAAATATTGTTCACAAGACCTTCAAGTCTGAAGTCTGTCTTTCTGCAACTAATGTGTCCAAAACTTGACTCACTGATGAATATGACTAAACAAGTGATGGAAAAAGCAGCCAAGTTAGCCTTCAGGTATCTGCAGATTTTTTTCATTAAGACATCAAGATCTTGCTTACTCTAAACAAAACATAACAAATATGACAGATGATTTAACACTTGAGTCCATTAAATTACAATGCCACCGTGTTCCGACTCGGAACAACGAATTTGATCTCATAAGTCAAGTAGCTTTTAAAGCATCAAACTCTGAGTGAGACTCAGGAAGGTGCTGGCAAACTCCCAGCTGTCCAAAACAAAGAAATACTATTGGAAAAACCAACAGCTGCTGGGATGCAATCACAATTTGCAAGGCTGTTGTTAGCAGCCATAAATGTGGCTAATTTCCCTTAGAGTAAAAGCAATCTCTCTTAGTTTTTCCAGGAGCTTTTAAATATTTATGCAGACTTCCACAGAAAACAACCCTCCTTATCTATGTGCCTCTGAGCAAAAACACAGTCCTGTCACTTTGTCCTCCGTCGCTGCGACTCGTTTCTCTCCTTAAGGTCGGCTAGAAAAAAACTTCTTTCACCCCGTTTGTGCCTGAACTTATGACAGCGGGTCTCTGTGGTGCTGCCAGCTTGCTTCAGATTTAACCTGCTTAAGCTTAAATGAACCTCCGAAGACACAGGCAAAGTACAAATAAATACATTCAGTCACAAAAACCACACAGTACCTTCCCCATTTACTGGGAAAGCTGTGGGAATCTTAGAACAAGTTTAACTTCTATTAGAGTAACATGAGTATGCAACATGTCGCTAAAATACTTAAAGTTGTTTAAGTTTGTACTTAAACAACTTTACATTTAAATAAAGCATCTCTGTGTTGATCTTACTACGTCAGGACATGACTGCAGAAAAATAGAAACTGGCTCAAACTTGCCACTTCACTTGCTCTGACTGCCAAAAAACAATCAGAGCAATAAATTAAAACGTTAAAAGAACTGAAACTGTGACAAACAAGCTTGAATAACGTAATGCTGACTCTTTCAGAGATTACCAAAAGATGCCTGTATGAAGCAAAGCGAATGTTTATGTTTTATTTGTCGTGGTGGTACATGTGTCCAGATTGTCCTACACCTCAGCTGATGCGTAGGGGTGCTTTAGCATGTTATTTTCCTGATATTGGTGTATCCAACAGGTAGGTTTCGCAAACTTCATTCTAAATCTTTTTTTTTGTCATTTCACATAATTTTTCAATCTTGATCATAAGTGATGTGTTTGTTTTGATTGAGCCAAAAGTCATTGTTCTAAGTTTTGAAATTAATATAAAAAATGGGGCTCATCATGGCTTATTGGAGATGCGTTACTCAGTCAGCAGATGCTACATTTCAGGATCAAAGTCGCTGCAACATCTTTGATTGAACACACGGCCAGAGTCCAACAACCTTTTATAGTTTCAGCCACCCTGTACACAAACCTTACAGCATGGACGAATCTATTTAATATTACACCTACTGTCCAAGAACTTACAACTCAAGAGTTTTCTGAGGATATCATTTTTTTCCATCTGTGTCTTAGATTATAACCTGAAGCTGGCAAAGAAGTCAAATTCCAGGGAAGAAACTTGCATGACAGATGATGAAATAAAAGGACATAAAATAAATAAATGCTCACTCTGAGAGACGTCACCCATTTCATCTTAGTTTCACATACAATAAGATGATACAGGAGGTAAGAAATCTCCAAAGGTTAAAGTTCTGTCAGTTTCTGATGCTGCTGTTGCATTGCTTTCTGTACCACAGCTGCTGGTCATTATGGAGGGCACTGTAGTACACTTGCTGTTGCACTTCCAGAGACCCTAATGCAACAAGGTGAGCAGAAGGGACACTTACACTTCATTTGCTTCACCACAGGCTTGTTGGGCTCCAGCCAGTGCTGAAAGAGAGGAAAATAGGACATGAATGAAAGTCAAAATGAAGCAAACTTAAAAATGACAGACCTCTTGAAAGAGCAAGGCAAATAAAGAGAACGTCATATTTATGCAGACATTTCTATTCTTTTTCCTCTTTGTTTAAAGATGCTTATGTGACATGACATCTGTATTTTAGTGACCTCTTCACATCTAGAGTTTTCTAATGAAAACTCTAGATGTTCTCTAATTAATTTCATTGAATTTCAAAATTCAATGAAATTATTTTGTTTTGTTTTCCTGCAAATAGACAACGTTTTTGTTAAATGCTCGTATGGGAGAACGATTTCATCAAACCTAATTTTAAAAAGTACCGTATTTTCCGGACTATATAGAGCGCACCTTACTATAAGCCGCACCCACAAAGTTTATTTAAAAAAAATGAAAACATACATATATGAGCCTCACCGGGCTACAAGCCACATGGTGAGGCTGTCTGCAGTATTATTTTCCAACAATATTTGCTGTGTGTTGGTGTGTTTTCCTCACTGTAAATTCAGTGTAGCTGAATGAAACATCTGGTCCCATCTGTGTGCGTAGGCTGTTTGAAATATTGAGACTGATCTTGATTATTTGTCACTTGAGCCTGTAATGTAATGCACCCACTGCTGTTTGAGTAATATCTAGCAGCGCTGACTCAATGCAACTACTTTCTCTCAGTGAGTGTGATTCTGTTTGCGATTGTTCTTCTGCTGACGATTTCATTTTGTTAATAGAGGTAAAACGTCACCAGTAGCTCCTGGAGACAGTCCTGCAAGGTCTGCTGAAAAAACACTAAGCAGTGCTTCTTTGACTGGTTTTAGTTTGGGGTATTTCCACTTATTTTGATTTGCTTGAATGTATTATTTTAAGCAAACAGTGGATGCTACACATAAAGTTGCTAATGTGGCGACAAAGCTGCTAAGTTGGCAACAGCAGGGCGACTATTGTTTACCGTAGAGACGAGACCTGGTGGGCAGGTCTGTCTGTCCCTCACGCTTGAACAAAAGGAGACAGTGACTGATTTTCAGACTTTTCTGAAGGTAGATAAGATCGGCTTCTCATTTAAGCATCAAAATTTAGTATTTAGAAGGGAGCAACACTACCAAATACATTAGGTTTTTAAAAACCCACCTGTTTAGAGTTGCTCTTGAAACATAATCAATGAAACAATAATCAACAATCTGATGTGTAACAATGGCACTTGACAAAATCAAGCATTTGAAGATGCACAAATTGGCCGCTTATTGTTTTTTTTATATTTAAGCAGAAAAATATAGCTTTATCCTTTACCCTCCACCACCTCTCACTGTAATTGACTGAATGATGTGAAAGAAAGATGAAAACAGTCAATTTTGTGTTTTTGTATTTCATAGTTACCCTTTGTTTCTCAGGATCTACGTATCGTATACCAAAGTAGTCCTTCTCCAGGAGGTTGTAGTGATTACAAACATGGTCCAACAGGAACTGGCCTTTGGTCTCTTTCTGTAAAGCAAGTGTCATAAAAAAATTCACATTACTATTTCAAAGTCATAAAATTTTCAATGTATATATTTTTTCAGTTTATTTTTTTTCAGTGTTAAAAAATTCAGCATTTAAAAAAATTCAACTTTTCAAAATTCAGTGTGCTCAAATTCAACTTGCTCAAATTCGCCGTCTAAAAATTCGCTGTTAAAAAATTCGCCGTCTAAAAATTCGCTCAGCAGAACCGGACTGCACAGAAGGAAACATCAGTCCGGTTCTCTAGCTGTGGCGGCTTGTCTTCTAACTGACCGTCTGGATCGAAGCTGAAGTTGGCTTCTGATTGTAGCTTCTGATTCGGGAAATGGCTAAAGGGCAATTATAACGAAGGCTCAGATGTATTGGTTGAACATTTTCTGTTCAGATTTTTATTGTACAATAACAATATCTGAATAACGGCAACGGCTGTTCGTAATCAAGCAACCTAAATCAACAGAAGGCAAGATAGTGGCAAAAGACAAAACTAGATCTTGTTAAGCATTCTTCAAAATAAAAGACTTCTGCTCCTCAAAATAGATCATGCTTTGAATTTAATTATTTTTCACATCACCCTTTTGTAATTATGTACAATCAAGTTTAATTCGGTGAATAATAATCATGTAAATAGTGCTTAACATATGACTGTATATAAGTAACTAATCATAATCATGATGTCTTTTGCCACTATCTTGCCTTTGGTTGATTTCGGTTGCCTGGATTTAAAGCCTCTCACACATTGGTCTAAGTCATCATACGACATGGTGGTGTACAATGCCCTCACTGAAAGACCAGACTGCCATCCGTCGATATACAGTCCGTCTGGATATACCC